>CAAKMY010040256.1:0-13841 GCA_901111285.1 Corrigiola litoralis
TTTTTATATTTTGAGATATTAATAGTCAAAGCATAACCTTGGCAAGTGTGTAAAGTCAAATGCAAAGAATTGGTAGAAATGGAGGGAGAATATGGGAAATTTGCTTTTTGGGTGCCTGAATTATATCGCGGAATGACGGGTTAGGTACCCGATATTTGAGTAATAGGAGTAACATTTTAGGTACCCACTTTTAAAGTATTGACATTTAGGGTGCCTATTTTTAAACTATTGACGGGTCGTTTTCCATGCGTTGTTTCATTTAATTATATTTCACCCATTTTAGTTTTTTAACATATACGTCATCACTCTTAACGGGCAAAACTGAGGGAGTTTTATTTTAGGCACCGTAAATGTCAATATTTTAAATATGGGTACCAAAATGGTATGAGTCAAATGTCGGGCACTCAAACTGTAATTACGCCATATGTCGGGTACCAAAAATGGTATTAGTCAAATGTTGGGCGCCCAAACTTTAATCACGCTATATGTCTGTTACCTAAAATGTAAATAATGGTAGTGGTAATTGTTTGTTTCTAAAGTCACCAGTGGTGTCTATTTGACATAACTGTCCCTTTTATTACCGAGCTAACTAAAAGTGACCATCATAACGCAATTTGTAACCGCGTTTAATTGTAAGTTAAAGTTAGAATGTCACTTTTAATAATTTGGGTTTTTTCTTTATTTGATGTGCTGGGTGTGGCTTTTTCTGTTTGTAAAGAGTGTACAAAAATGCAGATAAGAATCGAACTCCAAAGGTGTTACTAAGGAGACTCTTCAGGTCTAATAACTGAAGTGCCTCTTTGATACTTTGCTCAGTGTGTATTTATTTGTTGTTTTTGGTATGTAACTTAGAATGTGTTTAATAATCGTAAATTATGGATAAGCTCATTTTAGCGAAAAGCCAAACCTTTTTTTTGATGTTTGATGCAACAAACACTGTCATTTTTTTTTTCCTCGAAATAGTCCAAAGCTTAATTTTTGACATGTCCGGTGAGGTTGGATTTTGTGGTTATTTTGGCTGGTCATATTGGGTTTCCTTTGAAATGCTTTGTTCAGGTCCAGTCGTGCATTTTGAGAATGGTTTTTGTGGAAGGTGGATTTTTGTGAACTGTGGGCCAGCTTGTCTTTGCTAAAAGTCGAAACCCCTAATTTTGTTTGATGTGATAATAACTTATGAAGCTTGTGTTTACATGGAAAGTTGAAAACCGAGTTTTTATTAAATTTGATGAATACGTTTGATTTGATGTATAATTTTGAAATGTGGTAGTGGAGGTATTGCTCAATAGTCAAAGTATTTAAGATAATTATATTTTGGGACAATTGACATATCTCGCTAGATTTTGGTGGATCATCATATTGAAATGCAACATGGAAAAATGATGAGTCGGAGATTTGGGAGTAACAAATCGAGAGTTAGTCGGATTTTCTGTTTTTCTGCTATTCGATGGGTATTTTGGCCGATGTAAAATTGAATGGCCAATGACAGTCTTGTGAATGTCTATACATCTAATGACCATGTACGTGTGTAAAATTTGATTGATTTGACTATGTGAGGCATATTGCACAGTTTGTGCTGATTCTCTAGTTTCATTTTACTCACCTGGACTAGTTTTTTAAACCTTTTTTATTTGTGTGCTGATATAGTTTGTCAAGTGTGATGATAGTTCACGATAGGTCTGTCCATCTATTAAGCCTTTGTAGTGTATTTAAGGATTGAGCAAGGAACTTGTGAGTGAATATTCCTTAAGTGTAATCAAGGTGAGAGCTGTAGCATCATACATACAGATTAATAGACAAATTGATTTGTTGCTTTATTGATTCACCACTCGTGTTTTCGCCTTGTGGATGATTGCATCTGTGACTGGGTATATATATCTTTTGACATTTTCTTGTGGTATGTAAATATTTTGTTTCTTTATGGCTTGTATTTCAAATACTTGTTTTTAATTTAGTAGTTAACATCTTATTTTCCCTTGAGGAGAACATACGTATTGATTTTCTCCTGAAAGCTTAATTCACAAGGAAGTTTCTATTTTGACATTCAGGCATTCAGCTCAAGCTTTCTTTATTACCTTTCTTGTTGGTTGAGTTGCTAGTTTTTGTTAGTTTCTCAATCCCCTTTATGTTGGTTAAGCTGCTAGGTTTAGTTACTTTCTCAAACCCCTTTATGTGTGTTGAGCTGGTTGTTTTAGTTAGAGTTTCTTAATTGAATGAGCTCGGCATAATCTGTAGTGGATTATAAATGACATTGGACTACCAGTGTTATGATGACTGAATATTGACACTCAACATTTATAGAGGGTAATTGGCTTACAAAGGTGGTAATGAAAAACTTTTTATCGCGTTGTATCTTTTGTGACAACACTATGAAAAAATACACATTTGGTAGATGTGTCCAATGATGTCTCTCCCATGGTTCGATCCTTCCCAGTAAATCGCGGCGTGTTCGAATTCAGATCGCCGAACTCATAAATTTCCCTCCATCTATCTGAATGATTGGTCTCAATTCGGGAGGAAGAACCACGTTGTTGTTTCAAGGTTAATCGATTTACTCGACTCGCTTCCTTTTTTCTTTGTGAGTTTAGTTCGGAATCGAACAATTTGATATCTGCCCAAACCGGGGACTCAACTTTCTTCTATTTTTATCTCCTTTCGTGCTTGAAAAAGGACCCCATCGGTCCTTTTAATCGGGACAGTTCAAAACTACTTTATACGTATTGTTAAAGTAGTAGTTACTTTGGGCCACACCTAGGTTCTAGTTATCTTTGGTAGTATGAGATTAGTTTTTTCTTCTTATTTTTAATCGGTGCATATGAGCTTCATTGGGCAGTACAATTAACACAAAGAGGAAAGGAGGACTTGAGCCTGTGACCTAACAACCTCATTGATATGGGATTAGGGTTATGGATGTATTTTGTACTTCTGGGACTTAAAAGAATTGTTTTGCCCTTAGTGTTTTTTTCTGAAATGACCGCTACATTATTCATCTTTGGACACGAGGGTTTGGAATAAATTAAATCTTGATACCCATACCCGTCATTCCAGGTTTTTGGTAAGAGTTTGATACACAAAATGACCGAACCTCACTGTAAGACAGGCTCAAATCCCAATAATTATGCATCCTATTTTCATTGGACAGCCCGGCATTGTATATTAAGTGAGATATCTCGTGTTGAGGTAGTATCGAATTAGACCAGTTGTTTCTGTAAAAAATAGTTCTTCTTTTTATTCATTCATTCTTTTTGAAGTGCACATATAACAAAAAAAATAAAAAAAGAATGATTACACCGTCACCATTTTCTAACCTCCCTCTCTCATGTAACCTGCCACCAGGCATCAACCACTGTATTAACCTTCCCTCTGAGATTTTACTCTAGCTGTGCTTCTCTATGGTTCTCTCTCTTTCTCCCCTCTCTAATCTTGGCTTCTAAGGCAAGGGGACATTTGTCCCATACCTGTGGTTACGGAAGGCTGAAATTAGGAGATTGAGACAGGGTGGGCGAGTAGTCGCAGTGTCAAGTAAGGCATTGAGAGGACCAGAGGACGGTTGGGAAGTTATGTGACAATAGGTTGTAAGAGAGGGTCAACTGTGGTTAGGCAGATAGCAGTGGGATGTGTGGGTGGATCGGAGAGAAATTTACTGTTGGATTGTCTGTGACATCTAAAGGGGGTGGGGAGGGATTGGTTCTGACAGTGAAGGACAAGGGAAATGCTGTCTGAGCAGTGGTAGTCATCCAAACACAGTGGTGACATATGTTGCATTAACAAAAAAGGAGTGGTGGTTATGACAGTGCAGCAGTTGTAGATCTCCCCCACCCCCCAAAAGTTTTTGATTCTGGGTTTTGAGCTATGTGACAGACCCACTCCCTCAACTGCTATTACCACATTATTTGTTTTTCGAGAAATTGCCAGAACAACATCCGTATGTCTTTTGTTCATTCCAACTGAATCCTGATTCTCCGAATCAGCCGACCAATGCCACTTTGTAGTAATGACTTTGGCACTGGGATGAATATGTCACCTTGTCGTACATGTCTTACATCTGCCTGGTTATGTATGGCACCCAATCTGAGTTATGAAGGCTCTGTTTGTATTGGATATGTAACATCTTGACGATACTATGTCTATGCTAGAAATCTGTTGCAGACTTAGTTCAATGTAAAAATTCAATTACTGAGGCATGGAGGTCTTTGGATCAAATTTGTGTTTCCTTCCATCATATTGCAGGTTGTTCATAAGTAAGAGGCCTGAGCTTGATGGGAGTTTTTAACTCTTCTGAATAACTCTCTTCTTGGTCTAAGCAAGGGCCTTTGCATGAATCTAGAGTCTGATACCATGTTATGATATCCCCGAGTCAGCTGGTACCTGAGCTTTGTAGTCGACTTTTTTGTTTGCCGAGTATAAGGTGACATGGCTACCCTTTTGTTTGTGCTTTGCTACTCGTGGAACCAAAGAAAGAAATAATAAATGGATGAGCTCAGATTTAAGCTTTGTTGTTGTTTTAAATATACCCTTGTGGAGCTCGACTACCAGCTTTCATTTGCTTGTTTTTGTGGTAAATGTTGTACTCTGTATATATTCTACTCCATATATGTTGCATGGTTTACGTTTCAATCGTTTACATTTTTCCTTGTCTGTTTTTCACCCAGTTGACCTTATGAAGCCTGGTACCACAGTGATCCTCCGCAATTCAAAGATTGACATGTTCAAGGGCCAAATGAGGCTTGCAGTTGACAAGTGGGGCCGTATTGAAGTTACTGAGCCTGCTAGTTTCACAGTGAATGAAGACAACAATATGTCTATGATTGAGTATGAGCTTGTTGGTTCGGAAGATGCATAGTGATCTTCTTGTTGCAGTAAATACCTGCTAGTGTGAAGCAAGTTTTTGGGGCTAATCTAACTATCTGGTAATGGTGCTTTTAGTGATTGTTGAAGGGCCCTCTCTTGATTAAACCTCTCTTGATTAAATGAATAGTAGATAATTGGTAACTGGTATATAGGTTTGCCAAAGCCATTTAGGCCTTAATTTCAGAATGTGGTATATTTAGATCTGATCTGATGCTCTGGTTGATCTTTTGGATTGTAAAGAATTTGAGTGACGATGATGAAGATATTCTAGATGTTGGGTTTAATGTTTTTCCGGCATTGTTTACTGCTTGCGAACTTTTCATATGTTGCTTGCATCAGCTAAAATATTACTGTCTCTGATGTTTTATGTTTCTCATTCACATTTCGAGGATAATATTTAACCATCATTATAATGACCACATACTT
Source organism: Corrigiola litoralis (assembly GCA_901111285.1). NCBI lineage: Eukaryota > Viridiplantae > Streptophyta > Magnoliopsida > Caryophyllales > Caryophyllaceae > Corrigiola > Corrigiola litoralis. Next base: position 5,275 of record CAAKMY010040256.1, read on the forward strand.
CGTTAAAAATTATGAAACTTATATTATTAGATTTATATTATAAAGATGCATTCATATTATCTAAGTTGTTCAAAATTTTGATCATATATTTTGCGAGATTTTCAAAGGGCAAAGCCTGACCTTGATAATTAAGAAGAAAAACAATTCAGCCCTTTGCTACTGAATACGACCTGCTGAAAATATCAAGATAACACGTTCTGTATCTGATAACTTCTCTGATCTGGTGTTTTAGAAGTTACAAACTTTGCTACTGAACAGCATAAGTTTTACATTGTGCTTAACTGGCTGGTACTTAGTCGGTGGCGTAGTAATTAAAAGGGACGGGATTTTTTATTCATAAAGAAAGCGATGTTATCAGGTTGTACCCGGTGCGTAAAGTTAATTATTGAATGTATACCCGGTGCGTAATGTTATCAGGTTATCAGGTTGTACCCGGTGCGTAGTATATAACAGAGTAGCACCAATAATATGAAACAAGTCAAAAGTTATCGCATAATTCTCCATCTGCTGTAATCCATATGTTTTCCTGTAATCCTGTCTCGCTTTAATCACCTTTCCGTTCCTTTTACCCCGAAGAAAAGGAAAGCATCAACTGATCAACTCTAGCATCTACAGTACGTAGTACTACTATTTATAAACATTCCTAGATTTCACACTTGCTATGAAAGAAGCAACGATGGTAGAAGCTCATCATCATCATCAACAGCATCATCAACATTATCATCATGAAGAAGAAGAAGAAAGGAAGAGTAGAGGTTGTCGACCTTTGGCATTCTTGCTTGGATTTCCATTTGCTCTTTGTGGGCTACTTCTCTCCCTTGCGGGTGGCATAGTATGGATTCTTGGGTATGTTACTTTTGTATATACTACATTCTGGTATTGTTTGATCATATTGTATGAAGCACATGACTTTCTACAACCACAGGAACAGTTCGTACCGCATGTATAGACAATCTTTTTGCAGTTGTAACAATTTTTGTTTTTTTCTTTGGTGGGTTGAACAGGTCATTGTTGAGTTACGTGTGCCCATGTTTGAAGTGTTGTGCGGACCTTGCAAACACAGCCATGGATCTTATAAAGTTCCCACTTACTATCTCCAAATGGTTTATTGATAAGATCCCCTGCTGATGGCTGAGTCTGAGTCTATGAAGGTGATCTCCGATACATTGGTGTTTGACTTTTTGATTTGGAAGCTTATAATACTCGCCCCTCCATGTGCTTCTATTAACTAGCATTGCTCCCCCTGAAGTACTATATTCAATAGCGGACTGGAAGGCAAATGTTGCTTCTAAGCGAGAGAGCTTGATGCTCAATTCTTCTGTAGTTCAATTATGTTTGTATAATACTCTTCGTAGTTGCTTAATATTAGTGTGTTGTACACTTGTACTACCATAGTGAATGTAGGCATTGGTGCTGATTTATATGTGAATTTACTTAATTCCCTAAGGCAAGTTTGTCTATGAATTTACATGGCTATATTGAGTATCGTGGCAGAACGAAAAAACACAGAATTATCTCTCGTTCGTTTGGTTTTTCTTGCTAATGATATGACTCTCCTCTACGGTTATCGTCACTATATATATGTTATCCAGAACGATAGTACGGAGTATGTTTTAAATTTAGAACTATCTAGTCTTAATTGAATCATAGTGCTCACTTGTTATAATATACCAGTATGATTTTTAGTAATTGTTTAAGAGGGTTTCATTGAAATAGATGCATCAACCTAGTATCTTTCTTCCTCATCTTCCTCGTTTTTTTCTTTTTCTTTTGGAAAGCAGCCAACAAGCAGCACCATATTATTTCTTGTAAAGAATGTATTCAAAAATTACGGGAATTACTGTAGTATATAGAAACTTTTACTGATGCACATATCTTTACATTTTAGGACTATAAACTTTACACCCTAGGTTCGAGATTTTAACTGTGTAGTTTTAGTTTTGCAACCTACTATAGTTCTATATGACAGTAAACTTTTGCTTGTATTAGTTACTCCGAAAATGTCTTTTGGTATCCTGCAGCTACAAGGCTACAGAAACAGTTGTTTCTTTCTCGTTTCTCTTCCTTTCTTCCTACTCCTTTTATCAATGATATGAAGGCAAGGAGGGCACAAGAACATCACATGCTTCAGCTTGATAGGCATGCCTCTGGTAGAAAGCATTTATTCTTCTTAATGCTTCATCGAGAGACACAGGGTCAACAGCAAAGGTGATTCGAAGCCAGTTTTTCAGTCCGACTGCAACTCCTGGAAGATGAATGCCAAAATTAAATAGCAAATTCGACAAGAGCTACTACAATGTTGTTGCCTTTCACCCATATATCAAAAGGTCATTCGTGTATCTTTTTTGAACCATTATAGAGGAACTGTTAATTGTCTCAAACTATGATCTATACTTGTAATCCAATCAAGAGATAATGTCAAACATTTTCCTTACCTGGAAGAATAATGACAGATTCCTCACTAGCCAACTTTATGCAGAAGTCTATATCATCTGTGATATCTCTTAAGAATGATGGATCCAATTTCACCTGTATATCATAGCACGGAATTAAAACAAGTAATACCACATGAATAGCTAACTCTGTATTTATAATCTGTATATAGTACGTGTAATCAAGACATAATTTAAGCTCAACTATGGGGAAAATAGAGTTAATTTATCCTCACAACATGCCAAAGTATTTGACAAAATGCAGGCACAGGAAAGTATTACATAATTGCCAAATTGTTCTAGCTCCATTCTACTAATATAACCTACAGATTGAGTGAGAGAGTTGACACTATTCCAACCTCATCCTACATTTTGCATCTCATCAGTATTAATGTATCCGGCTATTGCTGTAAGAAAGGAGAATTTGACTAATTGAGTTCTTACCATCGCAGCCATCGACCCCTCTGGCTTGTGCGGGCAATTGAGGCAGGGAATCTTATTTACACCCTCGAAACATAAATGAGATGTTTTCTTTAAGATGTTGATTACTTTCTCAAAGAAGACTTCGTCTGTTTTCTCTAATATTTCTGGTACTGCTGCCTGGAATCAGGATATAGTTAGTTTTAGAAGAGAGAAAAATCATGAACTGGTTGGTCATGAAATAATTTGGAAACGAACCTGAATAAATGTTGGTGGTCCTCCATATATGTCAAAGTACTTCTTCAGCCGTTCCATGATCTTAGAATGACACAAGAGCAAATTAAAATGGTTGCAATTTTAGCTGAGTGTATAATAATGTACACGTAAAAATCAAGTTTTCAGCATAGATTGTGAAATAAACCTTAGGCTGCTTGAACATGCTGGCGGGATCTGTCACAGCAAGCCAACCAAGTCTCCAACCGGGCACTAGCCATCTCTTTGACAAGGAGCCAAGGGTGATGACAGGAGCAGTTGATCCAAAGGATCCCATAGGCACAAATGGGTTCTTCCCGAAAGCAAGATGCCCATAAACTTCATCAGCAATCACTAAAATATCAAGCTTTTTTGCTGTTTCCGCAATCTGCACTGGATGTAATCCATCACGGCATCAACTTCATTAAGCATACTGTACAGATGGATTTTTCATCATGGTGCTAAACCTCATGAAAGGTAGTCAAATCCATGGCCTGCGCTCAATTTATATTTATATCTCTAACAATTAGCACCAAAAGACCTTGGGTTTTGAGAGAGTTCTCAAACTTGTCCCTTCATAGGTCTACTTTGCTCGTACTGATGTCTAGTCCAGTTATGTGGAGGGATAAAACCGCAGTGAATGTCCTCGGTGAGAGTATAGTCAATCATTTGTTTCAATAGAAGTAGTTGGAGAAATAATGAATCAAAAGTGTATCATTGCAACTCATTATTTGTGATTTTACGGGAACTTTGACTGCAATTTGAGATCTTTATTTTCCGTACATATGTATGAATGTGCTCCAATTTGCATGTCTATGTGCAATTAATCCTCAGGCAAGGATGAAGTAAATCAAAATGCATGGTATGAGCCAAGCTACCTGCAATCTTAATGAGACGAATAGATGCGCTCTGAGGAGAAACGAGACTGACCTTTGATAAGTGCTTGGAAGAGTATACATTTCCACATGGATTTCCTGGGTTGATGACCACTATTGCAACAGTTTTCTCATCAGCTAGAGCTTCAATAGCATCAATGTCGACTTCCCAGCCTTTTTCCGGAAGAAGGTTAAAGTGTCTAACCTCAATTTGCCGAAAGGAAGCACAAAGTTCGTAAATTGGGAAGCCTGGTCTTGGAACTAACACATTGGAACCAGGGCGAGCAACGATCGATAGTGCAATATCTATGGCGTTTGTGCAGCCGGATGTGACAAAAACATCATCCATGGATAGTTTATAAGGCAAATCACGAGAAAGGTAACCAGCGATTGCCCTGTCCAAGAGGATCATTATCGTTGTTACTATATTGCATCATTGTATGGAAAGAGGAATATTACGATTTACGATAAACAATATAAATAGAGCCTTGCCATTGGTCTGAGGCTCGCCTCGTCATAGTTCACGTAGACGTTCTCATCACACTTGTGTATAAATATTATTATTTCATAGGGATCGAGAGCAAATTAATGTCATCTTTAATCAATAAGAAAGTATTGTCCTCATTTTTGTTCGATTGAAAATATGAACTAAGGATTAGCATCGCAATTTTAGGGGACATAGAAAACAAGTATTGTAAATTGAAAGAGTTGTAGAAATCAACAAACTCAGTCAGGACTCGGGAGAGAAACTGAAAATGTCAAAATATCAACTAGTATTGTGTTCATGCACACCTTTTTAATATGCAAATATAACTTTCATGGTTATGCCATATAAAAATTTTCTAGGAAGGATATAGAAAAGGGTTTTCATAAAAGATACCACAATGTACGAATATTTGCATGTGCATCCAAGTCCCTACAAATTTGTGCCTAACAGTATCGAAATTGATTTATTTTCTTATATTATCCCTGTATTAATATCATCTTTATCTCTCTATACTGTTTTTGAAATATATAGTCATTCAAGTAATTAAAGAAAGATTAAATTTAAGTGAGGTTTCGAAAGCAGAAAAAAGAGAAAATTGAGAATATACAAATTGGTGAAAGTAATAACATATGTGCACAAGGCAGTAAATAAGAAATTTTATGGACGATATAACAATACTCTAAACCAAAGGTATCTATATTAACTAATGCATGTCAAAACTTCATTGGATAGTCCAAGAACTTACTTTCTTGTTTGAGGTAGACCGACGGTTGGAGCATAACCATTGAACTTAGCGGAGGATAATGTGTCAAGAACGGCGTCCTCAGCTACATGAGTTGTGGTAAAGCACGAGTATGCCGTAGGATCCCCCATTCCAAGACTAATCACATTCTTCGTATTACCTTCATCAATACGGGACATTAATAAACCTATAATCCCTTTTATTGTGATCATATTTTGATGTCTCTCATCACTAAACTCTTGCTCCGGTAATATTGCTGCTTCTTTCATGTCTTGTATGTTTTGCTCTACGTGTGCTTGAACCATTGTTGTTATCTTATATTGGGTTTTCAGTTGTGTTGCTTGTCGTGCCAAGTTTACCAAACTCCTAAAGACATACGTTAGGCGATATAAACTAAAAGTATAGGTGGTGGTGATAAAGAGAGGGAGCTAAATAAGTATGATTGGATGAGAACAACGATAGCATGTTTAAGTTGAATACTACCACATGTTCGGATTTGTCATTGTTGATCACGACAGTATGCGAATGCATGTGACTTAAGTCCTTGTCTTTAACGTTAAATAAAGAGAGTTGAATGTTAGACTAAAATGAGACGACATGGGAAGGCATAACAACTTAGACAACCAGCAAACAAGATGCCAAGATGGTTATGCTAGCTATATGCACTTATATATGCAGTCTTCACTCTTCACAGCAATCATACATAAACTTTTGTTGGTCCATCTAATTATATATTTGAACATGATCAACACAAATACTCCGTATGTGCTTCTAAATGTAAAATTTTCTTCAAGGACTAACTTACTTGCAAAAGGAAACTGAAAGGGGGGAAAGAATGGACTGGCACTGCAGCTTTATTTGCCGGAGACTGCCCAGGAAACCACTCCGACGACAAAAGCTGGAAACTGCCGCATCCTTCAAACATCCTTCGTCGCTTCTTCATCTCCTTCGTGCTATAAAAAATGATGCTTGTGGCGTTCAAGCAGCCGCTCTTCAGACGTTTTCCTTCGACGGAATTCGCCGGCCGCAAGTTGGTGGAAGGTGATGGATAGATGATGATGGTGATGTATGTGGGTGAAAGAGTGAGAGACAAAGAGAGGCTGGTGTAATTTTGTTGTATTGAGTTTAGAATTAGTTTTATTTTTCATAGTTCAGGGTCATTTAAAAAATTCACAAAAGTAACGAGTCATTATAATAAAAAAACCAATACCTCATGGTGATTTTTTTTTATTTTGTGTTAAAGGAACTAAATCGCTATTGATATAGGGAGGGGATCGGATATGAGGATTCGAATCTTCTGATAATCGTTAGTATTTTATGAGAATTAGCAGATAAACTAAACTAATATAAATTATTAAGGGACGAGACTTTAATATACCTACCAGCCCTTATTCCAAAAAAAAATCATTCCTGAAATAAAACCAAATACAAATTTCCATATTTTATTCCAAAATAATTTTTTTGTATTAACATTCTATTTATAAAATATTATAAAAGTACGAGGTATTATAGTTGAGGTTTTCTTTTTAATTTGTGCAAAGGAGGTGGTTGACGAAAGCAATCGACATGCATGTAAGACGAACTCATAAAAACGTCTATTGAAAAGTCAACTTTTAGGCAAGTCAATGTCTTAAGTTAGCTGATGGCGTTGAATAAAGGAGGCGTAGATGAAGAAACTTACCTTTAAAGATAAGCTCATAAGGCGTCTATATAGATATATGTCAAATTTCAGAGGCTACCAGACGTCTAAAGTTCTCTTATGGCATCGTATAAAGGAGGAGGTTGGCAAGAACTCGACGTCTAAAGATGAGTTCATGAGGCGTCTACTAAAAACGTTTTTCAAACTACTCGACGTCTAAAGTTTAATGTAGTGTCGCCTTAAGGAGGTGATTGGCAAAGAAATCGACATTTAAAGAGAAATTGTCTCCTTAACTCGCAAAACTGACGCCTTAAAGAATTTTTTAACCCAACGTGTAAAGTGGTTCAAGGCGTTCCGTTAAAGTGATAAATATTTGTTTTCTATGAGTGAGTCTTTTCTTGCAATAAAAAGGAAATCTATATATTTTTTTTTAAATAAAAAGGAAATCTATATTATTAGGCACAACTTCCATATTGTTAGGAGATGTAGTAAATAAGTGAAATTATAGACGCAAAGTAATCGCCCTTTTTAATTGTTCCCCTCTCTAAAACAGTGACTTATACAACCACAATTTAATGAATAGGGTCTACCTCACGTCATTGACAATGATATTAATCTTACAAGGCACATTTCGTACATCTCAAATCTATTGATATTACACTAAGGTCTTGATCCGAGTGCGATGGATCAAGGACCGAAGAAGTCTGGAAGTTGCATTGAGGAGTAACAGCTCGATTCGAGTGGGCCTCGAGTGGTACGTTCTCGAGTGAAAACAGGCAGGCTGAAGAAGAGCTTCAGGTTCGCATCAGGTTTTTTCCTTCAATAAGAAGCTAATCAACAAGACCAATTTATTCCGGTAGGATACCCAATATAGGGAGAGCCAAAAGCCTACACAATCAAAATAGAGGTATTCACGAAATCACGAGCCGTGAAGCAACCACATCAAGAGCTTGACCTTGAAGATTAAAGGAAAAATTAGTAAAAACTACCTTATAAACACACTTTTTTACAAATAACTACCTTACAAACAGCTTATAGAAAACAACTACTCCCTCCGTCCCACTTGATTCTTATTATTTGTTCAAATTTCCCCTCACATGCCACTTGCAAATGATAACAACCAAGTGGGACGGAGGGAGTACCTTATATGAGCAAAGTCATAGCAAATACATACCTTTAAAAGATTTTCGACCACTTATTCCAATTATCCCCCTCCCCCTTTTCCTTCACCCTCATCCTTGCCCATTGGCCACTACTACCATTGCCGCACCACCACCCCTCCTCTGACTACCACCACCACAAAAGTGACCGCCAAACATTTTCGGCGAAAAGAATACCCCACCCCGCCTGAAATTCCTCTCTGAGTCTGATTCCATCATCCGTTTTTACAAATTTTCTTTCTTTTTGTGAAGATCTAACATATGAATGTCGTTAACAATCCGAAAATCCAACCCCCCTTCTTTCATGGTTGTGCCGCCCCTTAACAATGTTGTCATTAATTATGATTAAAGATCGATGTTGAGACTAAAGAATGTTGCCGACAAGACGAACGGTGGGTGGTTGTGGAATAGGGTGGGTGGTGTTGGGAAGGTGGGTGGGTGGTGTTGTAATAGGGGTGATAGTGTTTGAAGGGGGTGGGTCGTGGTGGAATAAGGGTGGGTCATGGTGGAAGAAGGGTGGTGTTGGTAGAATGCGGGTGGGTCGTGGTGGAAATGGGTGG
>CAAKMY010040264.1:0-11090 GCA_901111285.1 Corrigiola litoralis
CAAAAACTAAGAACCCAACACATTGCAATGATTAGATGAACTATATATGGGATATTAATTCTACACGAGATTTCTGTGTAACATTAAGGAATTAGTTGGAATCATAATTGAACGCACAAATAAAAAAAACTTTGGTTGTTTTTGGTTGGCTGTAATCAAAATTATAATGTAACGAGATTTTTTAAGTTTAAATTAGACAAATAATAAGAAAATAAAGTGATACAATGTGAAGGGAGTTGAGTTTGATTACATCAACTCATGTAATGATGATTATATTTGTTTTACTTTTCTTTTCCTATTACATGAGTTTGTAGTTTGTACTATGAGAATATTGCCAAAAAGTAGCTTTGGCATATCCCAAATCATCGGTTTTGTCAATTATGCACATGCTCGAATCGAACGCTAAACACACCGTTAAACTATCAAAAAAGATGAATGACATTGCCACATGTTTCAATAATGCTCCAATACACCCTATGAACATGTTTGGTAAATTTCGAGACTTTTTACGAAAAATCAAAAATCGACCCAAAAAGCCGGTTTTTATGAACTATAACCCACGAAAAACCGCGTCTCGACCTCGAAATAAAAATGGACGAAAATTGGCATAAGGAATTTTGGACACATATAATGAAAATGGAAAAAGAAAATTGCCAAAAAGTAGCTTAGGCGTAGCCAAACCATCGGTTTTGTCCATTATACACATGCTCAACTCGAACGCTAAACACACCGTAAAATTATTAAGAAGGAGGAATGACATTGCCACATGCTTGAATTATGCTCCAATACACCCTATGAACATGTTTGGTAATTTCGAGACTTTTTCCGAAAAATCAAAAATCGACCCAAAAAGCCGGGTTTTGTGGACTATAACACACGGAAAAACCTCGTCTCTGCTCCGAAATAAAATTGGACAAAAATTGTCAGGAGGCATCCTAAACATATATAATGAAGAATGGAACAAGAAAAATGCCAAAAGGTTTCTTTACCATGTCTATCCTATATATTTCAAACTTGTTCTAGAAAGCTAGGAAGTTGTAACAATAATTTTCGATCATATATGGATGCCTTGAATTCTTGATATACTTGAACCATTTTCGAGTTTTGCAATAAAATTACTCAATTGATAGAAAAATGTCACCACTAGATAGAATTAATACACGATTTTTATGCAAGTATAGAATATGAATAAAGATGTATAAAAGGGAAAGTGAATAAGTGATCAAATACATTTTACTACCAAAAAAAAAAAAAAAAAAAATCGCAAGACCGTGAGGTATTGCCTAGTTGATGCCGATTCAAATTGTAAATGTCACATGTACATTTTTTTGGGGTACATAGGAGGGACAAACTCTAAGAGATCAAGGGGATTCACATGCACATTGAAGACCAGTAAACATGTTATATTCACATAATGGCTACAGGCTATAGCCAACACTGAATCACAAAGTTGAGGTTCGTTGGGAATTGTAGATGTGCATGAGTTTCAGGGTACTACCTTATAAAACTAGTGAAGAATTTCACTAACATGTAGTAGTACATATTGTTTGTTTTCGGATCCTAAATCAAGCATACCAGCATACGCTACAGCTCTACTAATAACGTACTTTTCAAGAATTCCAATACAATGCAATTGAGCTATGCAGCTATCTCAAAACAATTATAAGAACGTACAATCCAAAGATCTTTTTAATTGAGTTCAAAAATGTATCATATACATCTGAATTTCCTACATTTCCCTCGGCAATAATCCACTATAACGGCTTCTCCAAGGCCAATTATTTCTTTTCTCAAAAATGTGTCGAAAGTAAGCAAGCACTCCCCTAATATTCATAAGAGATTGATCGGAGTTTGTGTGAACTATATTCGTCCATAATGATAGGCTTACTAGTTACTACATATATCACAAACAACCTGAGCACGATCGGGTGTTCATAATCTATAGTAAAAGGATGTTTAAAAGCCTGTATAGTACGTAGTAAGACTATAAATGTGCACATGGACAAAACTCTTGATATCAACTACTGTTTCCAGTATTTATCCTCACTTAAACTCAAAAGAAAAAGGCCTTGTTCATATTATTATGGGTGCTATTACTTATAAACTATCTAATCCACACATAATATAACGATGCGGGACACCAATCCTCATGGGGTGTTGTAAACTCTATCGTTAAAGGAATTCCACGTCTTCGTGGAGACTTAACCAAAAAGCTCTCCAGGCCCAAGACCTAACATAAGGGTATGTTTCATCACTTTTGGCATATCTTTTGAAATATAATAAATTGACCAAAAAAAAAAAAGACATTTTTATGGGCAATAACCCAAGTCAAAATCTGACTCGAGAAGCGCCTCTCATAAATTGATGAAAATTGGTCTAAGACTTGTGACAAACGTATAAAATGTACTATAGAACCAGAACTGTGGCAAAAAAAAAAAAAAAAGTAGCTCATACCATTAATATTGGGCCCTTAAAATTGTCCATGCTGCGCATTCACATATTAATTGCCTAAACCATAATATGTTCATTTAAGCGTTAGATATATCGTGAACTCCTAAATGCAAAGGAATATTGTTGACATATATATGCTCCAACTATACTCTTAGGAATACTAGGTATATGTTTGATCACGTTTAACACATTTTTACAAACATAAACATAAAATAATGAACCAAAGAATACCATTATTTGTGGACTACAACCCACGCCGCAAGCTTATTCAAGACCATGACAATTGGTATGAAACATCATAAGCAAATGTGCACCAAGATAATAATATGGGTTATTATTTTACTACACTTGTAATTTTATAGGATACTTTTCAATTTTTGATCTTATATTTTCCAAGTCGTGCATAAAGTGACAATCCTAATACTACGTTTGGTTGGATGTAATCAACTTTGTAATGTAATGGAGGTTTTTTAGTTCAAGTAGAATTGAAAATTGGGGGAAAGGGGGGGATGAAGAAGGGATGAGTTTGATTACCTCCACTCATGTAATGATAATTACACAAGTTTTACTATTTTTTTTTTTTTCATTACATGAGTTTGCACAATTAAACCTCTAAGCTTGTAATGGAGATTACAACTCCTTTCCCTCTCTCCTAATTTGTCCACCATTTCTAAATTAGATGATTAAAAGAGTGATTGCATTGCAAGCAACCAAACTAGCCCTAAGAGTATGATGGAGCTTCAAGGGAACTTTACTTATTGATATTAATAAATTTACTCGATGTCTCACAAGAAATATGGGCATATAAACCTTAGAGAAAACCCATGATTTAATTACATTGTTTGCCACATTTGTGGTTACATAGGCTATTAAAATATTTTTGGATGCATTCTACTGGTTTCAGTAAGAGAAAATGGAAAAGATTAACATGGTTTCATAATCCTCTAAGAGATAAAGAGTACTCGAAAAAAACTTAGGACAAACCCTGTACAAACTTTATCTAAAAGACCTTAAAGGAGAAGGTACAAAGGTGTCCTTGCGCAATACGCACTACTGATACAGCTTGTAAGGTGAGGGGGAGGGGGCAAAGAGAGGAGACCATCCGTATATCTAGAGGTTAAGACCTCGATCTGCAACATATTACCTGGGGAAAGAGAAGGGGAGGCATCATGAAAAAAAACATGCATCTCAAACAAAGATAACATCTGGAAACAGTTTATGTATTATCCATTCAACCTTATGTATTAGCCGTATTAACTGCAGGACATATAAACAAGTTTGTACTAATCTAATGTCATAAAAAGCAAATCATATTTTCTCTTGACAGATGAACCAGCAAACCATACTTAACCATCATGTCAACGTCAAAAAACAAGAAACCATCATGTTAATAACTGGTATCATTACTAGTGCTGTGCCACTGCATAAACATTTACATTTGATATAGAAAACCGAGTATCAAAATTCAGGATGGCAAGCTATATAGTGTTTCACTATAAAGCCATCAAATGATCTTATTGGAAACCACTCATGAACCCCAACCCCCCCCCCCTTTCCCTTCTCTCTCCTCCCTCTATTACTTATCTATCATAGGATGCCAAGCTATATAGCGGTCACTACAAAACTATTAAATAATCTTACTGGAGAGATCTAATTAAACCCACCCCCCCCCCCCCCCCCCGTCTTAAAATCTTTTGGATTTTTTAAAAGGAAAGTCAATGAAACTGAAACAATTTGCCAACATCTTAGTCTACATACCAATAACCACCATTCGCTACCGCCCCTCAGCAGCCATGCAAAAAGATTCGTATTAAAGGAACATTTAGGCTTATGAATTAAGACGCCGGTCACCTTTCTCTTATTATTTCTGATTTCTTTTCTTAGATTTAGATGTATAAATTGCGAATCATACAAGAAAATACTACATTTGACACCAAAAAATAGCCATAAAGGTAATAAAGCATGGGCGTAAACGGACAAGCCCAAGGTTTAATTAACCAAAACCTTGATCCATGACTCTCAGCAGACAACACAAGTCAAAAGATATTACAAGAAACAAAGAGGGTTTGGCATCTAAAAGTAGGCACTAGGCAGGCTAAGTTATTTCTTGCAAAGCCAGGATTACACAAGGAAACCATCAAATGGCTTCAGTAACCCAGCAACTACCAAAATCCTACCTAATAAAAGGCCATTGGTGGAATCTTGCTCATGTTTGATTAAATACCAAACTTATTAAGCTCCTACTCAAACTCCTATCTTATCTGGGCTAGCCATTTCTGAAAACAATGCAATTCTCTTGTGCACATGTCCCTCGGAATAAAAGTTCAAGTATATGGCATCTTCAACTATCTCAAACTATGACGATATATATAGCTATAAATAAAATGAAACTCAAATACATACCGCAAGCACCTAATCAAAATACGCATTAGCTGGTTGCTATAAACAGTATCAACAACTACAGCATCCGCACTCAACCAAGATGTATCAGCTAGCACTGGGACAGAAAGCCCGTTTTGATTCATCGTAGAACCAACTGCAAAGAACAGCACACAATTATAAATCTAGCACAGTAAACACTGCAAATTTCCTCCAACAGTTAAAACCAGCATATGCAGAAAAGAGTTCCTCCTTCCGTACTCTACAATTGTATGGTTGTTTTTTTTTTTTGGAGGGGAGAAGGGGGTGGAAGTTTACTTATTGTCTAAATATAATGGAAAGAGACTTCTGAAATGCTTCTTTCATTTCATTTATGTATATCCAATTCTCTACATTCACTCAACATTACTTTTCTTTCTGTTTTTTTGCGCTCTTATATCTATCTCTTTCTATTTTTGCGCTCTTATATCTATCTCTTTCAAATATCACTGCAAAATGGATACAACTGAAAATACATACTTGCGTATGAAAACCGGCTTTGTTCTGTCAATTGTTTGAGAGCCTTGGACACTTCTCTCACTTTCTTCCCCAAACTTCCTGAATGGAAGGACTTCACATGGGCCTTGGACAAAACCGGCCATCACATTGCTATCGTGAATAGATTCGTAAACCTACAACAGAATGCAATCTTGTGTCACAATTTAGTTACTACATACACAATAGCTTTCATGTAAATGGCTAATGTTTTGTAAACGAGGCAAAGAAGCTGCATGCTCCGATCTTGTATCACAATTAGCTCGTTAGGGTTTTGGAAAATGCTTGCTCTTGACGTACCAGAAATATAACATTTAAGTTTCTCTGAAATTCAACGTACCCAAAACAGAATCCAGTTATAATACTACTTAGAGAAATAAAATGGCATCCATCCAAGGCTTAAAAGCCTGAAAAATAAAAAAAAAACCCAGTAATATGATTAGAAAAATACCTCATTGCTTTGAGGAGCACCCGGCCGACCAACCTCCGCGGGTAAGTCATCAGGAAAGTAGCATTTGTGGACAACAAGCCATTTTAAACTGGTTTGACTGTCCTCCCACATGCCCTGAATCATAGCAAAAATGTCAATTCAGAAGTAGACCAATAGTAAATCTGCTGACAGGAACAATATATATAATGTATCAGTGAAACATATAATACTTCATAAGAATCCACAACAACAAACCCTTAGTCCCGAACAAATTTCAAGTAGACATACTCTGTAAGAATGTAAGTTACACAAACCATCATGACAGACCACTTGCCTGGAGTTTCAAGGGTATCAATTTACCATCGCCAGAACGGAAAAGCGCATAATCCTGCACTTGATAAGCCACTCCATTGATGCGGCAAGAAAGAAAGAACTTCTTCTCATCCACAATCCTATCTATATTGCCAATCCATTCAACATTTTGCAGGCCATTATGCAAAGCCTTAGCAAGCTCTTCAGAATGATCCTGAACTCTCTCTGCCTTAACCAGATTTTGCAGCGAAACATCACTATTCGTTTTTTCATCATCACCGCCTTGATTAGTTTCAACAACTCCATTGGTGATTAGACTTTCAGCACCTACTGACAACTTCCGGTCAACATCATTTTGATTGATTGAGACTGGCAAGTCGTCAGATTTGTTAATCAATGGAGGTGTAACTGGAGCGCTGGATTCTGTCTCAGATATGAATCCATCGTCAGAAGAAGACATTTCAGACTTCACGATCTGCTTTAGAACTTTATTACCAGAAGAAGCCGTCGTTGATAAACAGGGCTCAACTAAAGCAGCAGATTTGTTTGGCCACTTCCCCGAGTTAATTTCATCATCTTTTTTTATGCGTAAAGACATGTCCTTTCTACCAATGTCAAATCCCGGAGGCATGTTTGATGCACACGATGGTTCATTAGTTTTGACAGCCTGAGAGAGTGCTGTAACAACCACGTTTTCATTTGTTATTGCATTTGGCAGACAAACCTTCTCATAAACACTTTCCACCTTTTTCTCTGAAGGAAATTGAGCTACAACTGTGTTACCAGGGCCTTTTGGAGCATTCAAATTTCTAGTAACTCGGCCATATTTTGGAGGATATGGTTTCCCATTGCTCATTTTCAAGCACCTAGGGCAAATCCACTCACCTCTAGCAATGTTCTTTGAATTGTATGACTGCAGACATCCCAAATGAAAAGCCTTCTCGCAAGCATCACAAACCACCATGTTTTCCACATCATTAATAACTATCTTGCAAAACTGACATGGTAGTGACCTGCTCATGTAATCCCTCGAAGGAGGAGTCCATGTAGGACGCGGAAGCTTTTGATTAAGCAGCCTCTGAACTACCTTAGATATCTCAAGATGGTGATTGAGAGCTGGAGGATGAACATACTGCACACCCTGGACAGGATGATTCATAGTAGGAGGAGTGACACGAGCTGTCTGACTGACAGCAGGCTTTAAAGTCTGAGCAACCGCTGGTTGTGCAGTCATTTGTGGAGCACTTGAACTAGCACTACTGTCACCCCTCGCAATCACAGGGAACTGATCTGGCACCTTACTTTTTGCTCCAACATTAATCTGTATAGGTTGAGGTTGAGGTTGAGGTGGAGGTGGAGGTTGAAGCTGAGGTTGCAGATGAACAGGAGTGGTTCTCACAATATGCCGATCAGCTGTGGAGGTTACTGGACATAGATAATATAGATTTGTAAACATGCAAAGAAGTACTATAATAAAGACTACAATGAGGTCCATGTAGTGCATAACATGATTTTTAACCTCGATCAGTATAGCCACCAGAGGACTATGTCGTAAAAAATGATAATAGTAGGTACAATAAGGCCAAGGAACTTCTATATTACCAAAACCACAACTCTAACTCAAAGCCCAAGAATATCCAACATATAGTTGAATAGAGCAGAACTGCTACCCACACACAACTTGTGTGAAAAGATTATGAGCTTGACTCAAGATAATATTAAATTATAAATTTAAGTTAACCCAAAATAATTCTAAATAGCCAACACAATAACCAAATAAAGAATAAAGTAGACCACTGCAAACTTTATTTCTTTCAAAAGAATATATTGTATGCAGTGATGAGGCTCAAAACACAGAAAGCGACTATATAACCAAATGAAACGTAAACACACGTGACTTCACATAGCTCTAAAAGCACATAGATTTTGATGGAATGATGTGACATCTAACATTGTCATCGAATATTCTAAACAGGGATACTTTTGCAAGGTTAGATGCTTTTTCGGTATAATAATTTGTCATGCATGTTCCGCCGCCCATCATACCCTTGGTTTCTAGTAATTATTACCTCTTATAGCTAGTTTTGAAAAAGTTCATAAATTACATGAATTGTAATGATCTTGCGAATTAATTTATTTGGAAAGTCCCATATGAACGGCTATGGTCATGCAGTGCTTCGTTTTCCTCGTTGATTTTGGATGTAAATAAGAAGAAATAAAAAACGAAGACTACCGAGATGTATTTTACATAAATTCTGACCACAGCGGGACTATTATCTTAGCACTCCTACACAAACAGCCATAAATTTGCGATGGAAACACCGAGTCAAATTTTATTTCGATGTTACTTGTCTATTTGATAATTCTATAGACATTCCTTTAACAAACCTTTTTGCTTCAAAATAGCTAAAGGATACAAACTCGGGTTATTTAAACTTCAAATCAGGCAGGAGAAGGATTAAAAAAACATATGAATTCTGAATCCTGATTGCCCAATAAACTCCTTATATGACCAAATGTCAAATACACCTTAGATATGTTATTTAACGCGTAGGGGATCCCAAAAGTTAGTAAAATTAGGGAAATGCGGTTTTAGTCTCTAGCCAACATAAAATTTTCAGACCAATTAAGGCTAGAGTCATATGAACCCCGTGACCCAACCTGGGGCCTACGCAAACATTCTTTCTTTTTCAAAGCAGTTAATTTTTTTTTTTTTTTACCTTTGTTCCTTCCTTCAGAATTTAGCTTATATTTTCAGTAATTTTAACCAATTCTTTACATTTAGTTTTTGGTTTAAAAAAGATCAGTATTAAGCGATGTTCAGATACAAAGATTAAATAGAGCCCAATCTAATAAATTCCTCCATTATCACTCTCAACCTCCCCCTCCTCTTCCCAACTACGCTCACAGCCCCACCCCAACCACTTCTCAATTCAAACCACAACAAGCCTCCGATCACTACCACTGTTACCATCGAACCCGCACCTCAACCTTATCACCACACAAGCCCACCACAACCACAAACTAAGCCCCACCACAACCACCCCCAAGACCACCACCTGCCCACAAGCTTTCTTCTTACTCCACAAACGAAACGAGTCCCATCAGAGGCGGCGGCAAAGGAAGATATTCACTAACAATGATGATGGGGAGGAAGAAGGGGCAAAGAATGTAGATCTTGTCATCAAAAACTCAGACCAAGAGAAAAAGGGGCATGGGTGCTAGATATAGTCATTTCGTGAGCTGGTGTTCGGGAATTTAGTTGGTGATTTCAGGTTGTGAATAAGGCGTGGGAATTACATAAGTGGTAGTTACTAGAGGGACGGGGGGGTGGAGTGGAGGTGGATGCAGGGGGTTGAGGGTGTCTGGTGAGGTGGCGTTGTGGCTGGCAGGAAGTGGTGGTGGTGGGTGGTTGGGTATGTGTGGTGGAGAAAGAAAGGAGGAGATGTGGTTTTAATTACCCATATTAAGCCCCTTCTTAAGACCCATGTGCCTCTCTGGTATTCTCCTAAAACCGGTGCCCAAACCCAATGTAATATTGTTAAAAATGGAGGGAGTACTTGCAATCTTTGATAGGCTTTCTTAGTAACAGAATCTTTAGATATGGGATTGAAAATGTGTAAAACAGACGAGAAAAGATATAAGGCTAGTGGCCAGGGGCAGACTGCAGTCAGTGAGGTCTCTACCTATATTGATAGGTCAATAAACAAAAATAAATAAAAAAAGTAGTATATAACTATGTTTACATCTACACAAGGTTATAGCACTTCACAAACTTGATTGTACCTCCTTTATGTTTCAATCAGCTATTTATACAACCAGTCCAACTATCACACATTTGAGCACCGACATGATTAAGAAAATGATCACATTCTCATTACGATTGCCATAATACATGCTTAAGTTTCCTTATAACACCTCTATTATACATTTTAAACCCATATATCATAATAATAGGTAAATCGTGAATGCCACCTGGGTAGACGATATTCTAGCTATAATAGTTATTTTCAGTACAGCATTTATCTCTAAAATAGCTGTAAGCTAGCATATACCAACAATAATTGTACAAACAGTGCTTCATAGACTTAATTCAACAGGAGCCTTAGACATGTGTACCACATTAAACTGATATGTGATTACTTTACAAGCAAAAGACAAACAAACCTGGAACATGTGGGACGGGAAATGGCCCACTGGGTCTTCCGTCAGGTCGTACATGAGCTCTATCACTTCTAGGAGGCACCACGGAAAGAGAATCCTTTCCTACGTTATTAGCAGAAACCACTGGTTGCCGAACTTCATTGCTAGGCAGGTGACATGGCAAAGGAGTAGAAGCTGCTGCAGAAACGTGAACAGCTGGACCAGGAGGTTGAAAAGATCCTGTAGAAATAGGTGTTTGACTGACTTTATCAGCTGGGAACACCCGGACAGAAGGTGGTGTCCCACGGTTCTCAACAGCAGCCCCACTTCCAGGTTGCAGCCGCTGAGATGGGTATAGAGAAGGCTGAGCAGCAAATGCCTTGGATTCTTCCATCTAAGTTACATATATGTCCCACAGAGAACCAGATGAGAATTCAAATTTAGCACTAATAAGTTTTGCACACACAACTACTAAATCACATGCACCTACTCTTCAAGAACAACATGAGTCACATAATTCCATGAACACAAATTATCCTATTAGACTAATCTAATTTTATCATAAAATAAGTTAAGTCCTAAACCACAGAAGCTCACAAAAAAACACCTAACCAACCTAAACTCATCTCTCTCTCCTCCCTCTCCCGGACTGCCGCCCAACCGCAGCTTCCCTCCCTCTTCCCGTCGCCGCCGACCTCCCCTTTCCCTCAGTGCAGTGGCTTCCTTCCCCTTCCCTCACCGCTGCCGCTTCCCTCCCTCCCCAACGCCGCTTCCCTCCCTCCTCCCTCTTCATAACTGAATCACCTGACGGGGGAGCGGGAAGAAGGTCTCAGATCCCTGT
>CAAKMY010040266.1:0-28434 GCA_901111285.1 Corrigiola litoralis
GGAGGGGGAGGAGAGAGAAACGCAAATAAAGGAGGGGGAGAAGAGGGAAACGCAAATGGGGGAGGGAGTGTCGGGGCAGCAACGGGGAAGGGAGGGGGGACAATGGCACGGTGGCGGAGCTATTGGGGTGGGGTGGGTGGTGAGGAGAGAGGAGGTGTTTAGTGTTAAGGTTGTGTCTCACACTCTCACCATAAGCTTTTGATGAGATAGTCAAACTCAAATTGACAAATTCTACTCGCACATGCTACATCCTCAACTTTCACATTTTGATGCCCTTCTTCTCAACCTTGCTTTTTATATACCCCAGTCATTTTTCTCTCATATCATTATTTATATTTATCTTTTATAAATATTAATATTAATAAGGAAGAAGAAAATTAAAATGAGCACCAACATATAAAAAAATTAGTTTCTATGTGTAGAGCACAAAAATTTTGACCGTTGCCATTTCTTTATATATTATTTTGAATTTTTTTAATAAGATTATGGTGATTGCAAAAATCGCAACTACTTCAGTTATGTACTTATGTGAACCAACCACGTGTCTCTCACTGTTTGGTTGTTCGAATTTTGCTTTTCTCTTTTTTGGACATGCTTTTCGGAGACCGATTGAGGAGTCCATGCATCTTAATGGTCACCCTTGTTTAGAAAAAGACACGAGATGACTCTCTTACTTAGAGTGTCATGTACTTGTGCCCCTCTTGTTAAAAGTCACTAATAAAAGATGGATAGAGAGAGAGAGAGAAACGAAACTTCAGAAAAACATGCAAAGGAAAAACGTATATTCAGATAAAACATGTAGATTATTTTACCTCCAAGGGCCCACTTATGACTTGTAGCATTTGAATGCAGAAACTTGGGGTGAACCCTAACATGGTCCATGCCACCTATAGACAGTAATGAAAGTTTGAAACAAAACGTATGTCAATGACTTTTAGAATAATGTAGATAATGAAACTTTTTGCAGACAAATGCAAACAGGTTAAGGAACATCAGCCACCAAAACAACAAAATCAAAATATTCAGGGAGCCAAGTTCAACACTGAAGCAATATCTTATGACAAACAAACAGAATCCCGCACATACCATTTTCTATTGCCATGGAGAAATCCAATTATTTGTCCAACTATGTGAAATGTTCATTGTCTAATATGCACGGTCAAATCCATCATAGGCTAAAGCACATGAGGGGCTAGATTGATTAAATGATATGTTAAGCAATCTTGAAGATATGTGATTAAGCAATCTCGAGATTGAGATTGATTAAAGCATCATATGAAACATCCTTTCTAAGGTAGAGATGCCACTTGTGTTCATAACTTAGCACGACAGAAAAAGCTATGTCACTTTGACTTGGGAATACAAATCCGACACGATACAGGATTCTAGTATCCTATCCTTCGACTCAAAAATTAACCCCCAAGGACTCGATCAACGGGTACAAGGACTTGGATTATAGGATATGGGCACACGGATAATAAAGTTACTTGTCAACATTTCTCTTTCATCTCTCTTGCTACCCTTAGCTTACATGTTCTCCATCTCTCTTCTTGCCGTAAAAGGGATTGTTAGAATTAGTTTTATACTAAGATCTTCTCCTTAATTGGATAGGCCATCGCGCACATAACAAAGTATCCAGGGATCTTGTCATGCCGATTACTGCTGACATGGACGCTGTGTCCAGTGTCGCATCCAATGGACACGGGATACGCCACTTCCTGGCCTTCTCCAAGTTTCATATGCCTTCACCAATCCAGTTGATTCAGATACATGTTAATCAAACATGCTAATACCAAAGCTATTAGGGTAAGGCTACATACACATTGACCTCAAGTCCGCAAAATGCCAATGATGGAATACATCATGGGTTTTTATTGGCTTTTCCTCATATGAATGGTTGAAAATATGTAGTGTTGTTATTGGCTTTCTTGCAGACACAACAGTAATTAGAGACTAAACAGGACCACTCATCCATAAGAAAAACAAAAATTTAGTTCCTGCACTTCTAAATGATAGAGCATCAGGAGTTTTATTCTGATGTTGCCTAATTGATCCCAAAAAAAAAACATAAATATTGCTGAAAGAAATTCTATATGCTAAAGCTTGCTCCAATCTTCAGTAAAACTGAACAAATTCAAATATCAATATCAGACCCAATATGAGCTCAGCAGACACTCGCCTAGGGATTTGATACAATCCACTCATCTAACATTGAAGCTGTTGCCTTAAAACTTCATACAGAATGAGAAGCCTTGTGAAGAAGTAAAGCCAGTAGTCTTCAGTTTGACCAACAACAGTTCAGCAAATAACGTCTAATTACCATACTAGCACATATCCTATGTCAATAACACCTATACGTTCCCCATATTCGTTATTTATTCAATAACCAAGGAAAGGAGCACATTATAACGTCCTTTAAAAAGGATATTAAAAAATGTTAAGTGCAGGAGAAATATCCAACTATGTACTCCACGTCTCCACATGCTTCGGAACCAACCCAATCAAGCTAAGGGACGGAATATCATCATAAACATAAGTGACACAGACACATGCAACTTAGCCCTCCATTTTCTCTGTGGACTAAACAGTAAACACCATAGGTATTGAATGCCACTTCACACTAAGGGGGTGTTTGGTTCCACGTTGGTTGGAGAAAGGAACAGAATCAGATAAGTGACAGCATAGTTAACTGTTAAATTTATGGGTTGTTTGGTATGTCAAAGTAGAAAGGACTACACCACACCCAAGTCTTTTTATCTCTCTGTTGTTTAATTCACTTTACTAGTTAAATGACAAAATAGCAGGGTACTATTCACTTCATGCAGTTTTTGCAAAGCCCCTCTAGAAAACAAAAAAAAGAAGCATTGAAGATCCATAAACATGGTTCAAATAAGACAAAAAACGAATAACAGTTTTATACAAAACCCCAACAAGGTCACTGCTTTACTCAACAGAATCAGACAACTAACTAGCAATCTCAAAATCTTCCAACTTGTTACAGTCAAGAGCAAGAATGAGAAGGAAATCCATGCAAATGAAAAGAAAAATACAGATGACAAAATAAGTCCTTGTAAAGTGAATAGGAAAATACAGAAGGCTAGCGTAACAGTAAATCCGAAGTTTAGGTTCAGGATCCAAAAACTGTGAAGATGGATGGAAAAGATACTCTTTATACAGATTTAAGTAAAAATTGCAGAATGAAAATTAAGCAGAAAATGGCGCAATGCGAGGAGTACAACTTCACCATCGGTATCGAATAGCTTTGTCAAGAAAAGGATGATCCACATGATGGAAAAGAAACAATATTATAAGAAACGGAGACCATACAAAGAAAAACATTGTTCAGAAATAAGAGAACCTCCAGTACTCTCAAGCTCCCAGGGCAATCGCTAGATGGTGGCAGAGTAAGATACAAGGTGAGAGGAGGGTGGAAGAGAGAATGGTTCTCTGCATTCACGAATCACGCTATGAAATCAAAATGGGGGGTGGGGGGAGAGCACAATTAAGTTAGCTAACATGTTTTTCATCTTCTAAGGTAAGTCAGGCAAGTTGGCAAACCAAATACAAAATAACAAATAAAATCTTCAAATCCTCAAATCTAATGAACCACACACCCTCTCAGATCACCTTTAGATATCTTCTTTGGATTTTTTATAGTCTTAAGCACGAGAGAAGCAAAGAAAATCTCAAGATTTGCGCCCAATAGAAACGGCCTAACAAAGAACTCTTGTTACAAGTCTTAATTTCCACCAACAAGGAAACCCTTTCCTTGACACAAATCCACTAACATTGCAGAACATCAAAGGCATAGCCACACATACACATATCAAGCCAGTGTACTATACAAAATCTCTTATATGATTGTTTACTTTGATGCTTTTCTCAGAGCTCAGAACAGTCTTTCTGGTTGTTGAGAACAATGTCTACACCCCAACTCCCTAACACCAGCACTGGCAAGAAACATACCAGGTCCTGGTGATGAGAGAATCAACTGTTTCATTCTAATCAATCTTTTTATTCCCAAAAAGACCTAGATCATCCTTGTCTCTTCCCCTTGTGTACCTAGCATTTGGAGTACAATAAAGCAAACTAAAA
Source organism: Corrigiola litoralis (assembly GCA_901111285.1). NCBI lineage: Eukaryota > Viridiplantae > Streptophyta > Magnoliopsida > Caryophyllales > Caryophyllaceae > Corrigiola > Corrigiola litoralis. The sequence goes on from CAAKMY010040266.1 coordinate 4,096, forward strand.
TGGCTCAATGAGCTGTCCATTAAGGAGTTACACGAGCAAACCTCTATGTAAGATACGGGTAATAATTTTGAACCCTGGTTGAGAGCCTTTCCAGAGGCACAATAGTAATGTTAGACTTAATGTTGATGCTGTAGAAAACACAAGTAAACTCTCACAGTTGTAGGAGCAAATAGTCTCAAAAGCCATATATCTCACATGAGTCATCACTCCTGCAACACCTCACAATTAGTAGCCATCTCATCTAATGACTAGCAAATCCTTCCACTGCTATTTTGTCTAACGACTCACAAAACAAGTTCCTGATACAGTTCACTTATTTACGTATTCTTCAGCCACAATAATGCTTTCCTCTTCAAACTTTTATAGCCATCAATATGTAACAAAGAGTCCAAATTCGCAGTCCTCCGTCACTTCTGACAAAAACCCTCCCAAATGCTTTCCTTAAAAGTGTCACCACTCCACAAACCTTCGTCTTCAGTTACAATAAACTAAACAAACAACAATAAATCCTACTAAAACCATCCTCTACATACATAGGATAATCAATTAGCACTATTCACTAAGTTCCCCCAATTGCTCAAAAATCATCACTAATACTACAACAATCTCCATCAAGTCCTTAAAGTTCTGATTAACCATGCATAATTAAATCTGCCAGCTTGCACAGCTACTTAATTTAATATCTCCCAAAAGACACTTCTTACCTTAATAACTCATAAAATGCTACTAGCTTACCTAATTCACCAACACTTCAAATAAATACATTGCATAAATAATAAGGGAAACTATTGCCCAAACTCGCAACAAATTACACAAAAACAACATTGTTCAATTTAATCAAAGTTACACTTGGGTAAGACCACCCTGCGATACAACCAATTATTATACAATACACTCCTTGTCTGATGCATCATACACAATGTTCATCAATATAAAGACATATTCACCTACATTGATATGGTTTATATACCCATCAACCCTAATGTACATAATATAGTTCATAAATTCACCATTACTAGAGTAAATATTCACCAAGTAAAAAGCACATATTCACCGAGTATTATAAATTACATATTCACCAACTATAGTGTATATATCCACCAAATGTATTACGCTATTACACACATTCATCCATAATTACCTTGGTGCATGATGAACCACAAATTAAACATTAAAACTAACTTCAACTTAAATTACCAAACTCAAAGATTCAAGAAACCCACAAAATCAAACCAACATCAATCAATAAAAACAAACCTGTGCTATTATCCCAACCACCACAGGGAGACCCCTCATAATCCCCAGCCTTCCAGAACTGCTTACACCCCTGCCCTTTCGGCCCGGGCAACAGCAAGGACGATTCGGGAAAGGCGGGCAGCGGGTCAAGAAACCCGGCAGGGAGCGAAACCGTGTCGCTCCCCACCTTCCGCTTCTTCGCCGGGCCCCCTCCCTCCCCCTCCTCCTCCTCATCGGAGGAATCACTCAAGTCTATCACCTCCTCCGGGCCCACACCTCGCCCCTTAACTGGGGCCCGCCTTTCCCAGGATTCTTCTAGAACCTCCTGCTTCACTGCTCCTTCCATTGTACTGGGCAACTTTGCATGTGCAAAAATAAAGGTAAAATATTTTTAAGAGAGAGAAAGAAGGGAAGTGTTTTTTTTTTTTTTTTGAAGTGTTTATGTTATGTACTTTATGTTATGTTATGTTATGTTATGTTATGTTTTTATGTTTTTATGTCTGGTAGAATATAAGGGGAGCACGAGGGGGGATGTGGGCCGTTGGATGGGGAGGATCTGATTAGTGGGAGTTTAATGAAGGCGGGAATCGAAGGGGTTTTAGGGGAGAAATTATTAGGTGGTCCAGGATCAATGGTACATGCCACTAATAATATGCCAAGTGTAAAGTGTTTGGAAAAAGAAGAGAGAGAAAAGGGTAATTCTGTAAGTTATTTTTTCAGATTTTGGAAATGACATATTTTTATTGGTTGAGACTATATGCCAGGTGGTGGTCCTGGACCACCTAATAATTTCTCGTTTTAGGGAGATCGTGACATTATTTCGCGGATTTTGAGGAGGCTTCTCGCATACACTAACGCTACTGGTTGGTGTGTTTTATGTTGTTGTTTGTGGTGACTGGTGAGTGGTGACATATATGGCCGAGTAAGATTTGAGACATGATGGTTACTGCTTATAGGCTATGTTTGGTAAAACTGTATAAGGTGACTGAAAACTGAAAAGGTAACTGAAAATTTAAGGTGACTGAAATTTTTGGATCAGGTATATCATGTAGCTTATTATTTCAGGTGGTTGAAGTTCATTTTAGATAGCGTTGCTAAACAACCTTAAAATTTAAGCTACCTGAAATTTTGGTGGCAACCTATTAAATAAGGTGACTGAAATGCTTTACCAAACACACTCTAATCTCCACGATTTTGCATGTGATCGTGGCTAAGTAGGAGAAGGAGAAGGAGAAGGAGGTAGAAGATGGGGAGTATGTTTTAATAAATCGAATTGCAAAAATTTATTAATATAGGTCAAGATACATACATGTGTTAGTACTAATTGTATATAGTGTATCGTGATTTTCTTGTTAATATGATCAATAAAGAGATAAAAGAATCCAAATGTCTCCCTGTATTGGTATCCACAACCACATAGCATGATCGAATCAATCGCAACCGTTAGGTAGAACGATGTGAGATCTAATTTTCGCTTGCACCTTAAGTAAACAAACTTGAGATCTAATCTCCTCTCTTTGATGGATGTGTTTTTCTCTCTTTCAGATTTAATTGTTAGCTACTTGACACAACTCATTTGAGCCAATATGAACCACATGCAATACTTGAACTAAGTGATAAACAAATTTTATCGCCCAATTAATTAAGTTAAACCATTTGACACTAATTAATTTCCCAAGTCCAAATCATACACGGAACAATACCATAAGCTCTAATTCCATTTGATGGTTCTAAACCCCTAATTAGTCCCACTAATTAGTGTTAGTTAATCTTAACTAACTATAGACACCTCAATCTGTCACACAGTCTTGCCCAGTAATGACAACTAAACTAGGTAATGTGCTTAGGCAAGCGACATTTCCGAGCAGAGACGGTCTAAAACACCCTGAGTTAAAATTCATTCATCTCCACAAATTCACCTTATTTCCATTAATAGTCGAAATATGACTAAATAGGCCCGAAATATATTCAAACTATATTTTCAGCTTATTATTGACTGAGCCTGCACTACAAAGGACCACGACCAATCAAGCAGGCTTTTATCGCATTTTAAGGTAAAAGTCAGAATTAGTCAAACCAGTACTATAACAGGCCCAAATTGGCCGAATCCCTGGGCCTCCGCGTCCTTCCTGGTGACGCGGGCCTGGTTTTGGCGCGTCGCCGGTGGTGATTGAGATATGGGCCAACTCAGGCCCAATTTCCAGCTTTTTGTTCATTAAATATGAAAATCAGTGAATTTCGGCCGAAATTACTATAATATCATTAATGATTCGTTGAAATATATAATTACAGCTTCCTTAGCTCTGTAGTATTACTAAGAGGTTCAGTTGGCCAACTGGTCAAACTCTAACTGCAACAGCCTGATCCCTTTACGATATCAGCCAGCCTAGGTCTATACATAATCCTAATTCTAAAATGATCCTAATCAAGTGTTTTAGCTGAAACACTACAAATGCAATCAGAATTCAATCCGAATTGTTGAACACGTGTGAGCAGATAAGTCAAAATGTTACACACAAGACGAGCTGAGACGCCCAATAGGACAAGCGTCATATAACCATGTCACCACTAGTGACGTAGCCCATAAGGGCACTGTAACACCACAGGATTAGGCCTCCTAATTAACTAACAAGTTAGGTTTTGTTTATTATTATTTAATTATAAACCCGACCTCTATCCGGTTGTGTTACCGTCACGACTATCAAGCTAAACTAAAACAAACCCTTTTTAGATTATCTTAATAGAAGCAAGGCTATTTTGTGTCGAAATTAACTACTCGAATTTATTATTTTAAGTATGAAGTATGGTAGTTAAAGAATTGATTGGCATGTTTGGACTTTATTTAAATTTGAATTTGCAATGGCAACGGAATTAGAAAGACTAGTATATTACATATCATATGAAAAATTCCAAGTCCAAACCATAAATACAAGCCTCGAGTCACAACCCGACTCGGTAGGTATTACGAATATGATACAAGATGAGAAAATGTGGGTATCGCTAAGGGAAAATTTATACAAAAACCAACCAACCTCCTAATAGTAGTAAGTGGATTCGAGCTAATATAATACAGCAAAAGGCTCGATCCTATGCATCATATATATTTTACATTATCCCCTTTAGCTAAAACCCATCATGCCATATATCTAAATACCCACTCCCATTCAAAAGCTACTAGCGTAGCATTAACGCTCAACAGTACTCGGACCCGCCAAGTATTCTAAGGGGTCGAGGGTAAGATAAGAAAAAACACTACAAGAAAATCATTGTTTAGCGACCGCCATAATTGGTCGCAACTTCCCATAATTAGTCGCAAATATAGTATTTGCGACCACTAGCAGTCGCAAGACATCAGTCGCTATATTTGGTCGCAAGTTGCATATTATGCGACCATTTTGGGTATGGTCGCAAATTACTCAAACGAGATCATGACTTGCCAATTACTCAATATTCCCTTTCATCTTCTATCACTAAACCTGACTTACAAGTTGTATTCCCTTTTCTTAATCTGTAATCTCAAACTAATACACTTATTTTAAGATTAAATCATTTTCGTCTTTCTAACTCATTCTGGTCTTTCTTATAATTCACCAAAAGCACATACCCACATACTCAAATTCAATGACCAACTAAAAATAATATAGCACATAGCTTATTTCCCTCTCTTTATACTAACCATGACTTGGCCCTTTTCTTCCCATAGTCTAACTCTTAAGCCAAATTATTCAATTCTTACTATGCACCAACTAGCTTGAGTGATTCAACTGAAAATTCAAGACCATATTATATACACGCCTCTTTAACTTAGTATTGTACTCTTGCATTCAATTCCTAACCAATTCATACAATTAACACCCTTTCCATACTCTATGGCCCTTTACATACACATGTATCCCTCTGTTAACACGCTTCACTCAAATCCTCGATCCTAAAACCTCAAGCCTAGTATTCAAACATCATCTCCTCACTAATAATAAAAGCCGCAATTTTTATAGTGACATCCAACGGTCAGAGTAGCATTTAAGAATCAAACTTGATACAAGATATAAGTGCATGACAAGACGACAACCCAACTTAAGCTTGAATATACAAGTCTCCTGATTGTACTTCAACTCTACCTTTCTCCAAGCTAGACTACTTTAATGATTTATCAATTCAATTCATATTACTACTCTCACTCCGCTAATATTTTTCAGCCAAAAAAGTAGCCCAACGACTAAACCATATCTAACAGTACACATCAATATACTTATAGTGAAAGGCCATTTAATTATTACTTACCCTCACGGGTACCAATTGAGCTGAACATTGACTATGAACACAATCTGATCACATACAACTAGGCAACCTTCACTATTTTAGTTACCTCACATATTTTACACCCGGTACCAAACCAATGTCATACAACAACATCAAACTCGGGGCAGCTCCCCAGCAACCAACAGTAACAATATCAAGGATACTTTCAGGGCTTAGTTCGAACTAGTCGATACACATCAAAGATAATGACAACCTGGCACAAGTAGCTGAAACCAACATTACACACATCCATATAATCATCTCGTAATATCAAAACATCATGAGTTGTATTTAAAATACCAATTCACAAACAAATCATGAAACACATTAAGATCGTCTTTAGAAGAGGGTAGATAAAATGTTAACTTTAAAAGTACGTGCAAACCAATCAACTCATAAAATAAGTACTTTGTACTCCCCAACTTCTGTCGTAATCCGACACTTGAAGAACCAAACTTGAGCTACTCCCTATAGCACACTCACGAAGTACCGATATATAAACACTTTCGAAATTCAAGTCTGATTTATTTAATACAGAATCAAACTTTAAATCAAAGAATTAACACAATTCAATTAGGTCTAAACAGTATCTCCCTTTTTATAGGGGAGGGGGAACAAGTTATATATCAAAGAGTTTCTTATTCCAAGTATTAAAAATAGATGGACAAAGGACACAAGGGAAATCCTCTCTCATGAAACTAATATTTGTCTATACAACAACACAATTGCCCATCACAAAAAGCATTCTTTGAGTTGCATATAACTTCACAACCTTCTTGGTAACAACCACCCGATTCTACATAATGGCATTCATCATTCGGGCTGATTATTCCTCTGGTTGATTTACTAGTGCAACCTGTTGATAAGTCATCATAACACAAGATTAAAATTTAACTAAAATATAAAAAATGTAACTGAATAATACCATAATTAAGACTTTAATAAATATAGACCATACAGATACAAGAAATAAATAACAGTAAACTATTTTGTTGATAAAGCATAGTAAGTAATTCTTTCTTTTTGTTTTACTTTGTCATACAACACTTGATTTAAGCAACCGTTGGAATAAAGTATGGAAATTGTCAAAGTGTAAAAGCTAGTACCAGTGTTTCAATTTCAAAATGTAGATAGTATAATCCTTAAACTAAATAGATTTTGGCCATAAGGGAGATTGCGTGGTTTTCTCTCATCTAGTTGTCACACTCATCTTATGTCATGCTAGATTAATAATCATATAGATGAATAAGATTGGCAAAGTAGGTACTTGTAGTAGCACTTTGGTTCGACATGAACTAAGTTTCTTAGTTGAAGTGTCGATTACGAAGGGAGAGAGTTGGTTTTACACGTTATCGATAGGTATGATAGGGTATACGATAAAAACCTCAAAATAACTTCAATAGATAAGATTGCTTAATTAACATGGGCCAAACATAAATTGAGATTTGGGGTGAGATGTTATTTTTTGCAAGTTGTCCTTTTACATCCCGTTTTATTGGTATAAGGTTTTTTCGAATAAATTGTTGATCGATTTTGTTAGGTTTATTGTGCTTATTCTGTAATGTTGACATTAAAACTTTAATAGTCCATTCACATTTATAGATCTATAACACAAAAAACATTCATTAAAGTATTCAACTACCAAAAAATTGAAAAAAGGAATTTCATATATATCATGTATCATACTCCATGTTATGACTCTAATACACATATACACTAAAGAGAAAACTCCATACTCACCATAAGACATGTAGATCACTAACACTAGCAAAAGCAGAAGATACTATGAGTTTAGATGTAGAGGACTACATAATACATTTGGCTTCTTAAATAGTAGTTGCATGTGTGAGTGCTCTCGCCCGTAGGGGGTCCCTTAAAGGGTAAAGGACCGCGTTGTACGGACGCTCGATATCCCTACTTCATAAGCAGTAGGCCTTGAGGAGTTAGGGACCCAACGGCCAAGCCGTTATGGCTCCTCTTAAGGTATTCTCGTTTGTGACCCGATCTTGCAAGGTAGGATGTGTGCACATGGACTATCAAGACCTAGTGTAGAGGAGGACCTAGTGTTAGGGACAATGACCAAACGGCTCGCGCCATAAAATGAGGCGCCCGGTCTGATGCCAGAAAAGGTGGCGTCAGGCTCCAGAGGTAGCTATACACATTACACACTCAAAATAAGACCAGCATATTCAAAAATTCTATAATATGCGACGCATATGATATACATCGACGTATATAATGAAAACTCATATTACAGCCGTTGATATTATAGATCTTTTTTCATCCGTTAGATTAGTCAATTACTACTATAGTCAAATATAATATAAAAATACAATAAGTCGATCTGTTGTATACTTATATTAAACTTTTGATATTTATAAAATTGTCATTATAATTAATAGAAATTAATAAAGACATTTTAATTGAAATTAAAGTTCATCCTTATCCCTTAAATTGAAAGAAGCCTGACCACCATGCCCACCCCATCCCCTCCACTCTCCCACCTCCACCCAGATACTCGTCGGCACCACCTTGCCCCGTCCCCACCACCGAACCAACCCACGTCCCCTCCATACTCCAGTGACAGCGCGCCCTTCCCCTTCCCATACCATAGTTGTTCCTCCTTTACCTCCCCCATACCGTCGGTGCCCGATCTACATTCTCCCCCTCCCCATAACGCCAGCAATGGCCCTCTATTTTCGAGCAACAATGTTAGGCCGTCTGGGAAGAAGGAGGAAGACGAAGCACAATATGGGAAAGAGAGGAAGAAGAAGGGCGGCAAGTATGGGAATAGGATTAGTCCGTTGAAGTAGGGAAAGAGAGGAGGGGTTGGTCGGGTGGTGGGCAACGGGGAAAGGGTGGCACCGATGGGGGAGGGGGCTTGGGTGGGTGGCCACCGGTTTTTATGAATTGTTGTGCGGGGTGGATGGGGTGGAATGGTGGTGGGATACCCTTGAAATTAAGGGGCAATGATGAGCTTTAGACTTAATTAGAATTTCTTTAATTATTTAATAAATTAATGTTCTTATTTGATCTCTCATTATATTTGTCGATGTATAAAATATGAGCCGTACATTATAGACGATTTGCCAGCACATTAACCGCTAACTAAAACAAGTCGTAAAGTATAAGTTTACTTTTATCTAGAAAAGACCACTAATTACTACCACAGAGCGTTAAATCAAAATTTGAGCCCGACATACCCAACTCGAACCGCCCGAAACACGACCCCATCAATTATGAGAAAATCATAACCCAACACCGACCGACCCTACCCGACCCGATGGTTAACCGAAACCCGATACAACCAAAAACTTGCAACCTTAAACCAATCCGAAACCGATTCAACACGAAAGATGAGTCGAAAATGATTGTAGTTAATTCTTATCAAAATCAAGTAAGCTTTCTTATATATAGTATATTTGTACTATACTCTAACATTTAATATACGATGTTAGTTAAAAAAATTCTTAATATGGTATTATAGTAAAAAATAACTTGACCATAAAATAATTTGACTCAAAATCGACCTGATCCGAAATCGACTCTGACCCGACCCAAAAAGAACAAATGATCATACCTAACTTGACCTGATACAAATTTCAAACACAAAATCGTTTGAACATTAGTTGATTCTTATAAAAATTCAAGAAAGCTTTGTTTCATATAATATGTTTTTACTATATCCTAAATTTAATGTACGATATTAATTTGATATTATAGTAAAGATTTACTGAAACAGAAAATAATTTGACTCAAAACTAATCTGATCAAAAACCGACCCTGACCCGACTTGAAATCGCCCCGCCCCGCCCAATTGCCAAATGAGAAAAGTGACTTAAGGGTGTCGTAACATGGCCCCTTATGAGTGAATTACTTGCTATAGTGAACACACCACATATATAGCGTTATTATATTGTCTACCTAACTCTGGATCAGTTACCATATGTGATATCTATGAATATTTTTCCAACATATCATCATTTAGAGTATTTGGATGTAGATATTATTAATTCAAAAGCCCTTGCAAACTAGCGAATACAATGATTTTTTTTCTTTTTTTTTTTTTTTAAGTTCATCAATAATTATTCTTTACATCCTCCTATATTGGAAATTGTCGCGACGCAGTGAATTTTATTATTTTATGCCTACTCCTTTTTTTGGATAAAAGTAGAAATTTTATTCATCTAAAAACGAAGTAACCAGAGTCAGATGCCTCGAGACAAAAGTCTCACAAAAACCAGACAAAAAAGCTATAGACTATCAAGCAAGCAACAACTTGTATAGGACAAGCTTTGTAAAGTCTAACACATACAACAAATTGTATGTGCTTCCTAATGTCACTAGCCCTCTTAAATTTCTCCTGAAAAATACGCATGTTCCTCTCATGCCAGATTTCATAAATAATAACAAGAAAAGTAGCTTTTGCAAAGCTTGTGTTTAGGAGAATTCTTGCAAGGAAGCTTCTTAAACCATTCTAATTCTCTCCTTAAACACCAGTCTCTCCTGTGAATGCCCATCCAATGATATAGTATACTTCTAAGCTCCTCTGAGAAACAACACTCAAAGAATAGGTGTTCACATGTCTCCAAAGCACTCCTACACAATATGCACCTATCAACAAGCATAATCCCTCTAAATTGCAAGTTGTCAAGAGTAGCAAGCTTGTTTTGTACAGCAAGCCAAGCTATGACCATGCCTACTCCTTTAGCTAACACTTCATGTCTGTTTTAGTCATTTCACTCCTTGTGTGTCTATATTTTATTTTATTTTATTTTTTTGAAAAAATGTGTTTCCATATAGTTGGTAGAATACTTTTGTGGGCACTCTATCTAGAACTTCACCTTGAAAATATACATTGTCTAAAATATTTTAATTACTTTTTAAAATGATTAATAATATAATAACAACTCAAAAATGTGGCTATTAATAGTATAATATACAAGAAATGTCTAAAGAAGAATTTAGTTCACCTTACAAAAATCTGAAATTCATTATATCCCTGAAAATTGTGCCTTTCACAGAAAAAAAAGTTGCAATCAACATATAAATTATTCAAAGCACAATTGAAAAAACCTGATTATATTATTTTATTAACGATGGCCATTTTAATACTTATTTAATATCAACGAGCATAATCTATAGAGTGTATGAGTGATTGAATTTGAAAACGACCATTATATTATTATTACATCCCTGTTGCGTTTCTGTAGATAACAAGGATTAGAAAGACCCCTACTAGTACTACAAAACCTTTGGCAGCCATTCCTTCAGTTTCACTTTGCAACACTTATTTGGATGAATAATATATATGCTCCTGTATATATAGTCAAAGCTACTGTGAAATAACTCACAAAATGGCATACCAAATGAAGACTACTATGAACAGAACAACGAAGAAAATGGTGTACCTGATAAAGTGAGCGAAACCAGGATGGAGGAACCCGCTCTTTCTTCCAAGAATGTCAAGAATGTTGAGAAATATGTTGGGAGCAAAGAATAAGCGGTTCAGGGTGAAGGGACTTGTGAGGATGCCAACTGCATGCAGCATAAAAATCACTTAAATGTATGAGTAATAATGCCAACTACACACAATGCACAAGAGACTACAAAGATGCAGTCTTTCTGACCTTGAAACCAGAGTATGATAATGATATGAAAAGGAAACTGAGCACAACGATGGAATTGGCCCTGGCCCTTAACTAAAAGAAGCACAACATGCTAATTACTCTTCTAACTCACAAGGTCTAGACAAAGGTAAAACAAATGGGACTCAACTAGTCCAAACTCAAAGGCAATTTCATATAATCAAGTCTGAGGCATATAATGCTCGAGCTAGCCATATATAGGCAATACAAAGGGATAAGACAATCACTCTAGGATAGGATTCAAATATCCAAGTAACAAACTCAACTTGGATATTAGAATTGTGACTATCTAGCTAAGGATAAAACATTAAATGAACTTAACATATACAAAGATTATAGCTAGCTAAAACAACTCTCTCTATGAGCTCAGAATTCTAGCATAAGAAAAGTGGTCATGTATTCTCGTGGTTCTCCCCTTCTAGTTGATCAATACTTGGACATAAATGCTGAGAATGTCACTGTCTTGACAGTGATGGGTGTAGTCCTGCCTTGGCTTCATTCTCTCATATTTGTTAGTGGTAACCCGACTCAACTGGTCACAAGACTTGATTGAAGAAGCCTTAATCGAGCAAGGTAAGGAGGGCAGGGAGAATATCACACATCACAAAGTTACCAGACCCTTTCACTAGTGCTTGTAATTCTTACACAGAGAATTTGTTTTTGTTGGCCTGATTCTCCAGAGGTTTAGTCTTGCTCTGCTATGGTCAAGGAGACCAAGAAGTAATAAGAGCTTTCCCTTTCATGGATTCTGCATAGTGATGATTGCCTGAATTGTAGAAATTCAGGTGCATTCATTGAGCTCGCATTGATCACTTGCTCATCAATTGTATTATTATGATCATAGGTTTAAATGAATTGCAATGAACTCATCTCTATGGCACCTGTGATTTCCCTGTGTTGCACTGTCACTGTTCTCATTGTTGTTTGCACCGTGTCACTGATCAATAGTGCATGGTTTCTGTTTAATCTCCTGCAGCACCAACCAAGGTATCTCTCACTGGGAATTTTGGAGATAGTAAGTTAATTTGCTTTGAGACTTTGTCAATCAGCTGAAGAATCACTGAGGTATACGGAAGGCTAATTTTGTAAAATTTGCATTGAATTTAGAAGATAATATAGAGTCAACCATGATTAGGAGTGATACAAAGTTCTACTTTTTCTTCATTACGTACCAAAAATTTACTCAAATGATAAGATGGTTGTCGTACGTACACAAATTTACTCAATTCTATAAAATATGTACGTACAACTACTATAGAGAGAATTTGTGGAGACAATACCAAAACAAAGGGAGGGTGATTTCCTAAGAGGTGGGTGCTAAGGATTTGAAAGATATACTTTAGATTTTATAGGGCACATATGATCTCTAAAAAGTTCTGAACAACAATGTCAATGACTATGATTGGTTTTGGTAGTTGTTCCTTACAAAGGCAAGTTTTCGTAAATGCTGGAGCTGCATAAAGTGATGGAGATAAAGACCGTGTCTTTTTGGCTTATATTATATTTTGTTTGTACGGAGTACTTCGTACCCAATTGCGGACTTAGTAGATAAACCATTATAGGAGGCGGTCGTAAACAAGCATAGACATCGCCTCTAGGGGCGATTTAAAGCACGGGGATGTATATTCCCTATAAAAACAAACATCGGTTCTATAGGCGATGTTTGAAGGTATAGAAGTTGCCTGCTTTATAGGCGATATGCCAATGTCCATAGTAAAAGAAGTCGCTTCTTCAACGAGTGACTTATATAGCACAAAGTGATAGAAGTCAGTCCACTACTACAAAATAGACCTATTGCAACACTTTGGATGCAACACTTTGCCAAACTATTGCATATTTGGTAAGATCAATATTAAGTGTAACACTTTGCAATAAGTGTTGCATATTAGTAGTCTATTGCAACACTTTTTAATAATGTTGCATACATAGTTCAACAAAAGCAACATTTTTTTCGCAAGTGTTGCATTTACTTAAGTATAAGTAACACTTAACAAGTGTCACATTTGCTTAAAAAACAGTAATAATTATTATTTTTCAATAAAAAGATAAGCAACGATTATAATCATTATTGACAATATCATCACTTGTTAAACTGTTATCAAATTTAAGAAATACATTACCTAATTTTAAAATCTAAATTATATTTTTTTAATAGCCTATCTTTTTACGACCATAATTAAGTTAATTATTTTCCTAAGCTAACTTATTATTTTGACTTTATTTCGAAAAATGGATGATTCCATTAAAAAATAGTATTTTCTTAATTGTTATAAAATTTATTCTATTGACCCAAATATTTATTAGTGATTGTCCAAAACTAAACAAAACAATGAAAATTCATCCAAAAAAGATTTGTAAGCGGAGGTGGATATAATGAAATAATGGTATTGCTTTGTATTCCAGTCCTTGATTCGATCATACTCACTATCAGCTTGCTTTTTCTCGAAATTAACGGGTACTAGCTGGAATTGTTCTAGGAAAGTACTCCTAGAGAATGATATTATGGAGCACTTAAATGATAAGTCCTATAGGCGTTGATCAGAATGCATGTTGACCAACCAAACTCAACTAAGATTTGTGAGTTTGTATGAACAAGGTCTGCATACTTAACTCATATATAGAAGTGTGAAGACATTGAGTAGTCTAGTTTTTTAACCAATGCTGTATCCTCGAAAGTTAAACAGAACTAATCAGGCAAACCAGGAAAACTATAAACGACTACATTTGCAGGTTGTTCGAGAGCATAATGCCCCTAGGAAGAGATGTTGAGCTCTTCCGACGGAATTATGTATAGGGACCTACTCCTAAGGGACATGAAGGAGCAGAACTCGTGGAAGGGCTTGAAACACGTGAGAGGGACTATAAGTTCGTTAACGCATATACGAATAACAATGGGTAATGCATAGGAACATAGCCAGGATGGATCTCGTTGATACGCTGTAATAAGCCATCTTGTGTCTTAATTATCATATCTCTCTTATCTAGGCTACCAATGTCCCCAACAATGAGGGCGGCCACCTCAGATGCTGTAGGGAGGTTGTAGGTCCTTGCATCAAATGTCCTGTTTTGTATAAGTCTAAGTTTCACATCACTGAATTCATCAGAGTTGAAATGATCTCTAGCCATTCGGTATTTAGCATAAGGGTTGTGTTCATCAAACATCTTCTTCAAGTCATGTATGAGCTCATCATCAAATGCATTTTCTCCATTTCCACTGCAAATTAGTTTAGTTTGCATTATGTATTTAAGTTATCAAAACTGTGATAATTCATAATACTTGAAAAAATTTCTTTGTATAACACATATGAACTTTAACGCTTTGGGAAATAAGTGCAAAATTAAATGAACCTGATAGCACGCTTCCTGTTTGAAATTTCCTCTTCTGTATCGTAAATATACAACTGTGAGAATTTCGGAGGTGATCCTTCACTTGGCAAAGACTCCCTATGCTATGGAAATTCTGGCCATGGAGTTTAAAGCAATATGTTCCATGTCCTCGGTTCACAGTTTTATCAACTTTCCCACCCATCGACGTGAAAGGAAACATCATATTGTATGCCATGATATTGTCAATAAAGTGCTTACTCTTCGGGTGTTTATTTTCTAGGAGTTGTTTGAGTAAGGGAGGTGGGTCTTTCATGAGTGGAAGCTGTATTTTCCGTTGCAAACAACAGAGGGAGAACTTTGGATTTGGTGGTCTCCTTTGCTTGTTTACTCTTTCTTCATACCACATAAATGCTCCACAATATTCACATTTCCATGTCGGATCACCAATGTCCCAATATTCTGAAGTTTCAAAGTGAAATATAAGCCGAAATCTATAATATAATACATTAAACGCACCTCTAAAATTATAATAATACCTTCACTTAACATTGTAGCTGAACGGTCACCACCTTGAATCATCATAAGAAGGAAAAATTAGAGTTTTGTGGGCACATATCTTCAAATAATTTGTTCATATTACAGTTGCTAATGAGAACTAATAGGGGTAATAATATTGAAGTACCTTGATTATTAGAGTTAACTATAGTGCTTGAAGTGACATGAGTTTGAGCCGTGAGGGGAGATGTTTTAGAATTGTCTAATGTGATTATATTCCTCCTTACACTATGTAAAGTCATTCTATTTTGAGTGATATGCTTTCCAAATCTCTATGTTCTGTATTCGACTTGATTGACTGATTGTGGCATAACTGTACCTGCATGATAAAATTGGCCAGCAATATATTCTAAACAATATTATCTCTAAACTTTAACATCACAAAAGCTACACGTTACAGGAATATCACATAGGAATGAAACTCCGAAACAAATTATATACGTTAAAATACGCCCATTAGTAACCACGTACCGTTAGATACATCACTCAGAGGGGTTTGTGAATTAATTTGACGTCTTGAATCACGAATATTTTCTGCATATGATAAGTAATAAAATCAGTTAAAAAATGTTTGCTGACCTTTTTGGATCTATGATCTAATTTGGGTATTTCTTAGTACCATTGGAATTTCCTACTGCTCTTTGATGCTTTTGTGCAATAATCATTTTGCGTCTCATTCTAGCAGACTTCGTTTGATCTATATCCATATTTCGCAAAGAGTTTATTGCATTGTCAATAAAAAAAAGTATATGTGACACATGAGTATAATTATATAGAAACCGTTTAGAGTCATGTATAAAACCGAATTGAAAGAAGTGTGTATACACGGAGCAACAGTATAACACATGAGTACTATAAATTATCACTTACAATTTGTCAATTCACTCATTGGGGTTCTTGGTGTTTGTGTTTTTGGAGTTTCCAATGGCATCTCGTTCGTCATCGGTAAGATATGAGGACTTGTCGGGTGTGTATTTTCTACATTGTTTGAGCATTATATTAACTTAGTATTTATAATGTTGTGTATATATGACTTGTTCTTAATCTATAATGAAATCTCTAAGATAGTACCTTGTGAATTCTGAATTGTTCTCTGACGTTTCTGGGCTAAGTACAATTTTCATCGTACTCTGGGAGACTGCGGGTCTTCTGGATCCATTATGCTTGTCTATATGCACCACATGGCTATAAATAAGTGTATTCTGATTTAATGTAGGTATCGACTATAATCTGATAAAGCGAAAGCTAGTTGTCTGTGATTATTTTGTAACACATCATTTAGATATATTAATCATGAGTGAAGAGAAAATAATTCAAAAGATTCAATCAGATTCATATCATTTATGTGACACACTTTAATGGAATAAGTTCTGCAAAGAGTCATCAATGATGATTAAGGGAAGACAAACCTTAAAATGAATGTGTAGATAGGTTGTTAGACATTGAATGAAAGCAATACTTAACTGCGTACCTTGTGATTTCCAAATTGCTTACCTTGTGGGCTTCAATTATCTGATTACTCGGACAATATCAGTATGAATCTCCAATCAAACTTTGTTGTACATAAAACTCTTGATGTTCTGCTCTTAATTTCTCTGTTTCTTCTAATAAATCTAATGGTAATTGATTTGTTATTTAGGTAATCTGAATTTATTTAATGAGGAGACAAAGTAGTAATGATATCATATATATCTTTTGCAATCCATGATCATTGGATGAGAAGATATGTCTGATCAGTGAATCCCTTTTTCCCCAGTTAAGTAGATTTGCATAGTATTATGATCCTCTCTTTTAATACACTAATGATATTAGAAAAAGGATAGACTTTTTTTATGTTATAGATTAGTTTTATATGGTTATCCATCATGAGTTGATCAGTTCGTGCATCAAGTAAGTGGACTTGCATAATTTTCTTACTTATTTGATGTTCTTATTAATACATTATTCTTTTTTTTTTGGTACAATATTAATACATTATTCTAGACAGCTTTTTTGCATTGCAATTGGCACTTAAAGGGTTATTTTGCATTTTCCAGTTTTATGTTTTTAGAAAAATTAGAAATATTTGCATGTGTTTTAAGGAAGCATGGCTGACAGATTAATTTTTTGATTGAAGAAAGCAGAGTTGGCAAGATATGCATAACTTAAGCGGGTGAAACTTCAGAGAAAAATCCAAAGAAGATATCTAAAGGTGATCTGAGAGGGTGTGTGGTTCATTAGATTTGAGGATTTGAAGATTTTATTTGTTATTTTGTATTTGGTTTACTCCATAAATATGATTCAGGTTAGCTTTGATTGACTTGTTGTCATCTCATTATAGTGTAAACTATATATTTAATTTGAAGTTGGTAGCTGGTAGCATTTGTTTGAGTTATTACTGTCACATTGTAGTGTAAACGTTGTTAAATCTAACGTTGTACCGTTTTGTTCAACACTTTTAGAGATTAGATTTCTCACTCCAAATCCCTCCTTTTATACCTCATCCATAATTTCTCTACCAAAAGACATCTCTAAATCCCTTAACATGCATTTTTACGGGAAATACGCTATCCTCACTCATTGCTAACTTGTCTACTTCTGTAGATAATCTAGAAAATTACAAACTTATGTACCTATACAAAATTTGTCGTAGTTATTACAGAGCATTATATCTAGAAAATAGTTGTGCATCAACATTTTGCTAATTTTCATATCACCCTATACCTTAAAAATGTGAGATAACGATTGTAATCTATTTTTGTAAGTTTCATTTGTTGTAATTTATATTCATGCAATTTAGTGTCAAAATTTAGAAGTATTGAGAAATTTTAAAAGAAATTTAATATGTAGCTATAGCTAATTATTGCCTGAAAAAATGAAAAAGTCGATCCTTGGGCTACAATGTTCCAACACGAAAGAAATGGAGAAGCTATAAATTTTCAAAAATTAAAATTGGTCTTCTATAAAATGGTCCTTCAATTGTCAATCTTTTCAACTTTGACTTTCACTTGCTTCTTGTTAGTAGAACACTCTCCAATTGTGAGTTCTGCCAAATCATTGTCACCACTTAGTGAGCTTGCTTCACAGGGCCGCTTCATAGGTGTGACGTTGTCGGTTGAAATGGACGGAATTTCACTATCACCTGTGATGGAATGTGGTCCCTGAAATCACATTATAATAATAACATATAAATCGTGCCATTATTCCTTTTACCTTACCAAATTCAATTTGCAAATTTTAGATTTAAGCATGATATTCAAATTCATTACTTTCTCAGAAACATCAGTTGCGCTACCATTGGTAGAAGACTCCACTTGTACCTCCTCCCTCTAATAATGCGTAGTTAACCACTATTTGTTAGTAAACCTATTTGTTATTATAAGTATATTATGGTTAAACAAACGAAGGGTCAAAGATTGTACTGGTTTTTCTTTAGACATTTCAATGAACTTTTCTATCATTGTTGCATCATCTGTTCATCAGTACGCCGTAAGCGCGTGAACCTTGATGTAGGTTGAATTTCTCTGATATTTCTATTTTAAACAAAAACTTCCTTTCCATAAATACTTCTAGCTCTGACGGGAAAAGATCAGGATCTCCATTCTGTGTTACAATGCATAAATTCATTAATACGTGAATAAGGAAAAATATTGAATGCAGGACAATTACATGTACAAAATTATTGCAGAAAGACAATTTTTACTACTTACTTTGACCATTGTCTCCCTTAGGTCGATAACAGATTTCTGTATTTCTTGAATGATATGCTTGTCAAACAAAGTGAATGTTGTGTTTCCCGTGTCGTCGATGACAGTAAATTGTACTTTGTACCTGTTGTTAATAGCTGTTTATAAATCACAAAAATTTATGAAGAAATCTTAACTGTATTTGAATATTTTAGTTGTATACCTTGGAGTGACAAATTTTACGGTTTTTTCACATGTTTTACACCAGAAAGTTCCATCAGGTTGCATTTCAACTCCTCGGATGCAAGTCTTGCAAGCATTATAGAACCAACTATTCTCATGATTAATGTTGTCAATTGTTGCGATTGTGACATAGTACCCAGCCTAATATGAAACAATAAGATCACGTTACTTAGAAATTTAATTAAGTGTAAATTTGTTTAACAAAAAAATAAGTGTCTAAATTCAGTATATACCTTATCACACTCAAGTATCTCATCAATTGTCATTCTTTTAGTCAGGTGTAATAGGTCATCCTCCATTGATGGGGCAGTTTGGTTTGACAGTTGGCTTAATTGTCCAGAAGACCTTCCAGCAGTAAGACTATGACCAAAAATGTCGAGTTTCAATGGCAAAACAAAAGTTATCTTTGTTTTGTTATATGAGGGAATTAATTAATGTTAGAGATGATAATTAGAAGAATATGAGTCATGTTTAAACCTTGATTTGAATGCATGAACTTCAGGAACATCTAGATTCACCATTAGCTTTGTTGCAAACATCGAGTTTGATACACCAACACCATCTACACATACATCATAGAATGGTATACACCCTATTTAAAAAGAGGTATAAAACAAACACATTGGAGTGATAGAGGGTTTTTAATTAGTGTAATATTGACTTACTTGGAAAATATTTTATTTTTGCAAATTTCAAAATGACAATGATTGGAGGAGAGCATGTGGTCACATTTTGAGCACAATCATTAGCCTTTGAAATCCATTCTAAAATCTGGTCTGCATACCTTTTCCACAGTGTCACCTTTAAGATTTGATTGCTGCAACAACAAAGACCGTATTTGTCATACAATGTTATATCCTAGATAACTGGCATTTGTCACCTATAGCGTTTTTAAGGTTTGATCATTCTGGTCTTTTCTACAACATGCAATTGAAGGAATATATATTACTTTCATTGAAGCTAAATTTTCAAATATGAGTAGGTAAATGCAAAGCACATAATGAATTATCGAGCTCGCAAGGCATAATTTATTATGTGAGCTTGTATTTCAAAACAGTGTTTTCTAAGCTTGTTTTTCTTGTATAGGGAGAGGAACTGGCAGCAACATTGGCATCTAGGAAAGAGCATGCACAGGCTGATATTGAATTGGTAAGATATATCCTCCAATATCATAGCTTTCATATTCTAAAATTGTACGAAATTGGTGAATCGTCTATGGTGGTTGATGATGCACAATGAATTGATGATGCACAATGACTTGAATAGAACTGCCGAATATCTTAGACGAAGGACTTTGGAAGTTGACTTGATTTTGTGTGTGTAAGTTCTAATTTAAGATTTATGACAATAGTTATACCAAGACATTTACAGTAAAATGATGCATAAGTTCCAATGTTCATATGTGTAAATAGTTTTTAATATTGAGATAAATAACTTACTTTGTATCCTCTAGTTGGATCTTCATGCATCTAGCATTATTTTTCCCAATTCGTTCGATTTCACCATATCCAGTGAGTTCACCAATGACATCTGTAAAAATAAATATTACATTTGTGCCAAAAAAAGTACATAGATAGATTTGTATAAAAATAAAAATACGCTCAAGTAAAAATTATATTTTCGTTAAATATTTTACCTACTAAATAAACGTCATTCGCATTTCTTGATAAGACATCATCGTATTTGACAAAATCAAATGCATGTATCGGAATCGACTTATCTTCACATGCAGTCACATAGGTACTACCAGTGAAATAAATCTTGTAAGCATGGCGAGTAACTCTATATGGTCCACTATTAATAGCCACTGAAAAGTTGGAGATAGTTCGTAATTGACTTTCTTTCACCATTCCTTGGTATCTATCTCTAAGTGCACTCTTGATGATGGCATGTATTTTGGTACCCTATAGATCAAAAGTCTCATAAATTAGTTTCAAGTATCATGAGGTGAAAAAAATAGATTAGTAATATAAAGGTAATGAAGATCTCTACAATCATATTATACCTTTGAATCTACCAAAATTAGGTCAATAGACTGCTTGTCCTTATCAGCACTTTCAGAGCTCCAGTTATGATTGATTCGTACTTGGATTCTTTGTTTTTTATTGAGAGTGTTAATGTCTTCGATTAGATCAAATTTAGGAGCCATTTTAGAGGGGTTGTGTGCTTTGTTACAGTACTGTAGACAAAATGAGAATGATAAGTTTGCACGTGCATTGTTAATGATTTGACTTTGTAAAGCAGTAAGATAGAGTCAAAACCAAATCAGTTAGTATAATATCATATCTTAAAAAAATATTGTAGTAATTTTATGGGAAGTTGAGATTGTACTTCTATAATACAGTAAAGTCTGCCATTTTCTTATTCGTTTTGTTAGTAAAGTTATCATGGATATATTGTTAATTTGATCTTATAATAAAGATTGGGATTGCAATTGTATTAATTTGTGTAGTCAATACCAAACCAGTTTGTTAGTATAATATCATATCTTAAAAGATAAATGTATTAATTTATTATGGGAAGTTTGAGATTGTACGTCTATAATATAAAAAGGCTGCCATTTTTTTCTTCGTTTTGTTAGTAAAGTTATCATAGATATATATTGTTTATTTGATCTTATATTTTCTTGCGTTTTTAATAATATATTGTTATATAGGGCTTTATTAGATATTTTCTTAGAAAAGAAGATATGATATCCTATAATATCTCATAATATTATTTCCTGTTTTAATATTCTGACTTGTTGTCAATATTGCAGGATAAACGACTATGGTTTTCTTCCTTGCTTCAGGGACGAAAAAATGGAGACAAAGAGGACTCCAGGAGTAATTTGAATTGAGCTGTAAAAAGTAATACTCCGCTTGATGGATTTCGGTGTAAAATTTTCATGTTGTACACGTGCATCTTTGTTAGGAAGAAGGAATTAGGAGGTTATTTTTTTAAGGAAGAAACAGACAAAATTGTGAATTGTTTGTAATGGATGTCAGTACTTTGTAGAGGATATGTAATGGCAATCATCAGTACGACATGTTTTCCGCAAAGTTTGTTTAAAGCTAATGCTTTAATATGGTATTCATTAGTTTTTTAGTATGGTATTCATTAGTTTTGACGGAGATGTGAATTAGGAAGGTAGTGTATTTTTTAATATTTTTTATTTCAGAAATTTGTGGAGTTGACACTTGTCAAGTCCGTTTACTGTATTAGTATATATTATAGATATTGTGCATTTCATCTTCTCAGCACCACAAGCTAATATATATTTGTTTCCTTACTAATTAATAACACTTTCTTTATGATTTAATTTGTAATTTTTTATGGTAATATTAAGTGGACTCCCTTGTTACTGCTTCTTCTTGTTTGAAAGACCAGAGGGGAAATTTTTTACTTTTGGTATATATTACTATGAACTAGAGGCGGAATCAGACCCATATAAATTACGCATTGTGAAGTTATTGTATTGTTGCCTATATTCTACTACTTTGAGATTGGTAATAATGAATAAGTAATGCATGAGTGTACAGACTTGAGTGCAAAGAGTGAGTATGAATTTGGTTATAATGTTGTCGTGGCTGGGTTGTTAGAATTATTGGATTATGTGCAAAGAGTAATGTGATGATATGAGATGTATGAATACGTGTAAGAGTAAATATGAAGTTTGTTAGACTTGTTGGTATTGTGTTGGTGGATGACTAGGAAAGTCGATTATGGAGGTGTATTATGATATATGAAGTGGACTTGATGTCTAGTGGTGTTTATTATCTGGATTGAAAATCTTGGATATGTATATATTACAAACGGAGCTATGCCGAATTTTTTTTAGAATCCTCGTTAATTTCTTATTGTCTTAAACGGTATACGCTCTTATTATCTTCATTGTTTTTGTAGGTGAGCATAAGCATTGCATGAGAAGGCAAGGAGAGTGCCCACCAACAAGATTAGAAGCTTTTTAAATAGAATCGTTTTTTTTACTTAGGTTGTTATATAGGTAAAATTTGTTTATTACATGTAATCTAGCTAGTTGATTATGAGGCTATTCATTTTGTATTACCAACTTTTTAAATTAATCAGAATCTTCTTTTTATTCAAATGTCTGAATTCATTTTTACTATTATTGTAATATATAAATTGTAAATAATTTATTAAGTAGAAATAAAACGAAGGGAAGCAGATTTTGTGTAGAAATGTACCATTTAGCTACACAAGAGTCTTACATTAGCTTGACCAAAAAATATATAAAGTGTTGCATTTGTGTAGATAAAAGTGTTACATTTGCTTGCGTAGAAGTTTAAGAAGTGTTGCTATTAACCCAAGAAAGTGTTGCTATTAACCCAAGAAAGTGTTGCATTTGAATTAGGAAGTGTTGCATTTGATGCGAGGAAAAAGTGTTGCAATTGATAAAAATAGATGCAACACTTTTAAAAGTGTTGCACTTTTTCTAAAAAGTGTTGCAGTAGGCTAATGCAACAGGACATAAGGCAGCACTTTTTAAAGTGTTGCATATGGCCTAATGCAACAGTTTTTGGGATTAAGCGACACTTTTGAAGTGTTACAATAGGCCAATTTTGTATTAGTGGTTATTGAATAATCGACTTCTATACCTTTTTTTTTGAAATGTGCACTAGCCGGTTTCAATGCAGTTTTTTTTTTTAACTGTAGCATCAATAACACAATCTAATCTATATATAGTTGTCACCACCATATACTACAAGTACACTACATCAATCTAGCCAACAAGTACCACATCACATGATGGAAGTCTTTTCGTCGCCCTAATTTTGCTTATATCGCCCTAAAATTTTCATTTTTTTCATATGTTTTCCTAAAATACCCTCACCACCCAACTTTCACTCCCTCCCACCATCTCTCATCATTCAACCTCATTTTCCAGATTTCCTTCAACAAATCTAGTCTAAACATAATATACAATCCATAAGTAATCAATCCCACATGACCCTAAATTAACCCAAGTCCTATCACTCAAGTTCTCATGCGCATGAACCTGTAGACACCCCAATGTGTCACATTGTCAATTGCCCAGTGATGATAACTAAACTAGGTAATGTGCTTGGACGAACGATTTATCTTAATTGCGACCGGTTACACCATCTCGAGCCATAAACACCTTTTTACCACATTCATACCACCAAAAATACCATTATCACCCTCCGATGACTAAATAGGTCCGAAAATATGCGTAAGCCGTATTTTCAGCTTATGATTGACTAAGCCTGCATCACAGGCCCAAAATTAGTAAAATCAGGCTTTTATCACATTCCGCATAAAAGCCCGAAAAAGTCAAAATAAGCCTCAAAAAGTCAAATTGGACCGAGACTGGACCTAGCCTGACACAGGCTGGGCCAGGCCTG
>CAAKMY010040268.1:0-15638 GCA_901111285.1 Corrigiola litoralis
TGCCTTTTATAGGCAAATGAAAACTTGCTTTTACTGTGTATACTTATTGCTTTTACTATTTCATCCGTTCATTTGTTTTCTTCTTCGGCGGCTCACTTTTTGCTACAACACGAACCACTAAATTTTAACGCAACTCAAAAGCAAGTCTAACCCTTGCAAACCTTACTCGTCAATAATATATATAATACCGTAAATTGATATCCACTTATTTCGAGATAATGGGAAATTCTAAAACAACAAGCCTTTTGGCGAGCTCCCAACTCCCAATTCCAAAGACCATTTTTTGCCATTCTCATTTGAGAAGCCTTAAAAGTTTCAAGCTCCCAACTCCCAACTACGGTCCATGCCTCCGCTTCTCCCAATCGTACTATTGTCTAGTACAAACATTGGATATCCCTCCATCACAATTAACTCCTTCTTAGTGAAAATTTTGGTGATTTGTATGTTGCGTAATCACTGATTATATCAACTCTTAAGTTGCTTATAAACTAGTTGTTGCCCGTGGGATGTACAGAATGCTTAACAAAAGATAGGAATCAAAATAATTCGACTAATTATCCTATAAAAATCTTTCTACATTTGAACATTATAAAGTTCAAAAAATACCAAATTTGTATTTTATTACACTATAGCTTTGTTGTATATTTGGTATTATAATAACTGATAAATGACATCCATTACGTTGATCTCAAATAAGCCTAAACATAGTAAAATGGAACTGGTACCTTTTTGGACGAAAGATATTGTAATCTAGGATATATTAATTGGAAAACACACGGATCTCATCTTATTTTATGTAAGATAATTATATAGTTCTTTATTTTTATAATATTTGATTAAGTTTATAATAGGAAGCATGAAAAAAATATAGTATCATTTCATAAAAATAGTTATATTTTAAATAGGTCATTTTTTAAAAAGTATCGATGTACCATTATGTTTTTTCTTCAACTAAGTTATAGTTTGCATGCTTGAAATAATGATACATATGATGATCTCCATATTCATGTATAGATATTCTATATAGTGCCATAACGTATTGTAGGGAAAACTTCAAAATTATAAAAAAGAGAACGAATCTGAAGAAAAAAAAATGAGCTCTTTATAATCTTTTGTTGGAAGTATGATCTTTAACTTTTCAGTATTGACTGAGTTTATTGGTGACACTCAACTTTAGTCTCACCCACTTCTCACGTGGGACACGAAGAACAAAAAAAGAGAATGAAAAAGAAATCCATGACACTCAATTTTGGGTGTCAAACTATGACTTTGGAAAAATTTGGTTGTCACCTAAAAAGTTGGGACAAGTGTCACCAATAAACTTAGTCTTATTGCAAATGGTGAAATATATTTGATAACATTGTACTCTTTATATGTTGCAGAACAATAACCTAAATGGTAAAAGGCAATACAGACTTTTGCTGTCAAATTATGTCAAATATGATCTACATTTACTATTATTTTATACATGTTACACATAAATACGTAATATGAGATGATATTTTAAGCCAGCTATTACAACTATACAACGATACTATCACATTGAGTAACTCATATGTGAACCAAAATTGAATGAGATTCACCAACTATTCTAGGAGTAGTTTATCAAATCGAACGCAACATCTAGATATAGCTTGAAACACCATAATAAAATCGAAGAGAGTACCAAGAGTCAATACAATGGGGCTACAAGCCTACAAGACATTCCAGTCACCAAAAGATACTTAAATAACAACCAAAAGATAGCTAAGAATGCCGCCAATGTCTATAAAAAGATAGCCAAGAATATATCCATCGTCCAATAGATAGCTTGAAACATTCAAAAGCACAGTAGCATCAAAAGATAACCAAGAATATCGCCATTGTCCTTATAAATATAGCTAAATGATATGATAAGTTAGAGAAATCTCGACCCTTGCTTTAGTTTCAGAGCAGCATAAGCCAAATGCATCAGTGAACTGCTTGAACCATGGTGATGACTGGCAGTACTGAACATCCGTGGCAGAGGACCAGACGATGCAAGATTCAGCATTGTTCCTGACTTGAGCCTTTGAAGCAAATCCCAATTGTACTGAAAATTCATAAGTTGTAAATTATGCCAAAGCATATAAATGCACTGATAAACACAAGACTGTCAGCACAAGTTACTAAGGAGAAAAATTATGAATCTCATATACTCTAATCCACAAAAACCTTGTTGGAAAAAACGATCTATATTGATAATTAGAGTCAGTTTTGCATCTCAGACAATCCATAGTTGATCACACCAACAAAGTTTGCATGAGACGCACTAACTTATCTATGACCCAAACCAACTTTATTGAGTTACTGTGAAACCATTTAAACCTGAAAATTGAGAACAATCTTAGCATTCTGTTAGCCTACCTTTTGATTGTTGGCTGAATCCGTAAATTTACAAAATGCTCAAGAAGAATTTCAGGGTATAAATTTACATTTCATCAGCTTACCAGAATGGGATGGACTTTGCCTCTAGGCTACCAGATAAAACTAAATTACATACTTCAGGAGCAATGATAGACTCACATAAGAAACATAGGAACAACACAGAGTACCAATGTTGAAAGTCACAGAGAACCTATGTTGAAACCCAGTGTTGAAAGTCACAGAGAACCATGGCCAAACAAATAGTTTAAGTAAGAAAAATTGTAGCTCAATTGATGATGTAATTTTACTCACAGAAGAATTTTCATGTGTTGTGCCTGAACCTTGAGCACGAGTAGCATACGGGTCTGGGCTTGGAAGATCTG
Organism: Corrigiola litoralis; assembly: GCA_901111285.1. Classification (NCBI taxonomy): domain Eukaryota; kingdom Viridiplantae; phylum Streptophyta; class Magnoliopsida; order Caryophyllales; family Caryophyllaceae; genus Corrigiola; species Corrigiola litoralis. The sequence continues at coordinate 2,769 of CAAKMY010040268.1, forward strand.
TTTGAGAAAAAGCATCCAAAATGAAGAGGGGAAAACTTAACACTGTCTATAGTTTATACTACACACCAGCACCCCCAAGAAAAATAGAAAACAGAAGGCCCTGAAATGATAGCTTAAGATCTTGTAACTTGCCTGACAGCTTGAACAAATTTGACTTGCAGAGTTGTGGATGTCTCCTATCAGCACAACATTAGATACAAATCAAATCACACAGAAAAGTAGAAAACACCCTAAATGGAAGTCTAAATTCAGTAAGCTGTAGATTGATACAAAAGAATTCCCAGAAAAGTCCTCAGACAGGCATGAGCTTTTGAGGAGAGGCATAAAACCTGAAATTGTCTCTCAAGTCAAGGTCCACGGATTGCAGCAAGAACCCAGCTTTCTTAAGCATACCAGTAACATCAACCAACACGTTCTCCGGAGGAACCTGCAGGGAAAAGAAATCAGAACTACCCTACGAACAAGAGCACATAAATTTACGGGCTAGTAGAGAAGACCCTTCAAACATACAGGTTTGTGCATTGAACTACGATACACGCTCAAGCAGTCACCAGCCCTCTCCAAAATATCAAGCAACTTGCAGGCATCGCCAAGCATGGACTTGTAGTCACTGTAACGGTCACCCTCAGAGCTTATTGCATCAAACACATCATTGATGCGTTGTTGAAGTGTTAAACCTATATAAGAAAAGGAGAATGATATAAAGGACATATAGTAAGTTACAACATCATAATCCCCAGCTAAAGTTTTAGCATATATAAGTAGTAGTACCTGATGAATGCAGGCAACAATGAATGTAGCAGGGATCCTATGACGAATACATACATTTAAACAATGTGGCAGGGAAATCAAATTACCTGACTCAAATGGAACCAGAACCTTCTCTCGTGCGATCAGAAGCAAAGCCCCCAACTCCACCAACCTTCCATCAGTAACATAGGACCAAGCAACCTCGTTCACAGAGCGAGTGTAGCGAGTAAGCAACCGTGCAGAATCCAAATATGATTTCTGTACATCACAGGACATGAAAGTAACATGAATTAGAAATAGGAAAAATTGCAAATAGTTACCTAGAACTTTGGTGACTTTGTTCATAATATGAAATTGTTTTTGTACACACAAAAACATTTAATTTTTCTTGAAAATAAACACCTATCCAACTTGATAGAACTACTTTTCTCTTGTTATAAGACAATTAAAGACTTTGAGCTTAGATATTTTAAGAAATTCTAAATTCTACTTCAAAATAGGATAATATACACAGAAATGACCCTAGACTAACCTTTAACATAATTCATTCAGGTCGAAGAAAATAAAGTTTTAGGTGGTTTTCTACAAATTCAACATCTTACGAAGTGGGGACTTTCACAAATATTCTTCACAACTATGAAAGGCCACTGCGTAGCCAAACAAACAAACAAACAAACAAACAAACAAAACACATATGATAGAGAGAAAGCAACCGTTTTCCATTGGCAAAGCAATATGACAAGTTTGAAGATGGAGTCGCCTGGAGTCCACGGCTTCAGCATACTACAAAAAAAAAAAATGAGCTAAGAAAATTTATGTTGCAAGAGTTGGTCTACTTTTATCATAATAAAAGTAGATGAAAGTACGTACCGGGCAACAGTGGCGAGAACAAAATCGAGGGGAAGGCCATGGTAGCACAGCACAGAGCACTTAGTGTTGACACCCTCGACACCTCGGTCGAGAATAAGGTTAATAAGATCAGGGTCAGGGAAGTAGTAACAAAGAGTGGCCAGAGGTGTAGGCAAGCGACGAGTTGTTGTTACGGTACAAATGGTTTCCCATAAGTCCCCGCTTATGAGCTCAGTCAAACATTTTTTCGCCCTTGTCTGTCCACATCTATCCAGAGCTTTTGTCAGTTCTCTTGGGTTGTCACGGAGAAGCTTCAGGAAACTATCCTTGTCATCCTGCAGAAGCGTCTCGTACAGCTCTATGTAGAGATCTCTTTCACCATTATCGTTCACCGCCATCTTGCTCTTTTTTAGAGAGAGAACAAGAAAGATACAACAACAACACTGTAGCCTGTAGGGTTGGGGACTCGGGGTTAGAGGAATAGAGGCTGACCTACTATGTCACTCACTAATCTGATCCCTGAAAACAAATTAGAATTCCCCTACTACCCCTCCCATTTATCTTCATTTAGCTTTTTCTGTTAGCAAAATCAAATTAATGCCTTTCTATCAGATGATACTGCCAATTTTATTATTTCTCCTTTTGCTTTTCAGAAGTTATTTGTGGGTAATTAAATGTACCAACAAAATTTGCAAATATTTACTTAACACAATTGTTTTTTTTTTTTTTTGGAAAATTATTTTTTTCATAAAATAAATACCTATTCAATATAAAATAAGTATTTTGTCTTATCATAACAAGATACCTTAAATTTAGGAAATACTCCCTCCATTTTTTAATGATCTTCCTAGTTTCCTTTATGGAAAGGTTTTTTTAATCTTTCTATTCTTTTTTTGGTAAGTTTATGAGGTCAAACTTACCATATTGTCCTAATGAACAAAACCTATTTACTCAAATTGCCACTCAAGACCCCACCACTCACTTTCCCGCTACAATATTTTATCTAATCTCTCCCACTTGACGACGATTGCTTATATCATCCGGAGATGTAATATGACCTTCTGTGACATTCTTAATTGCAGATACCTACTTTGGACCAGGGACAGTGCAAAATATCAAGTGCCATATACATGATGTTGAGTCACAGGCAAGGAGCTTCTATCATGCCTGTTTGAGTGATGGCTTTATGCTTGTGGTGCAATAATCATTATATGTTTGCATTCTCTTTATGTTTTGTAGAAGGGTGAGTTTGACGGGGTATTTGTCAATGCAATTCAGCAGAGAAATCTCGAGGTGAGTTGCTTTAGCAACGTCCTGAAGGTTATATAAGAGAGTTAAGAAGTATGAACTTGCATTGCATTATATGATTGAAGAGCTGAGTATATATACACAGCAAATGACCTAGAGTGTAACCTAGTACAAACGTACACAACCTCTACTATCTAAGAGTTACAAGCAGACTATATAACCTTAAGCTAAGTACAATGAGCAGGATACAGCTAGCTAGATAAGAATACATTCAAGGAGATAAGAATACAACTCAAGTAATATCATCATGATTAACATGACCCCGCAAGATGGACGGTCGATAGACAAGACCAATCTTGGAAATTAACAATTGGAAACGGGACCGTAGCAGGGGCTTTGTAAGAACATCAGCGAGTTGATCAGCTCCCGAAATATGCGTAACACGTAATTGCCCAAGCTGAACATGTTGACGCACAAAATGATAGTCAAGGCCGAGATGCTTTATTTTGGAGTGAAATTTCGGATTAGCAGCAACATAAGTCGCGCCCATGTTGTCACAATATATAGTTGGCGTAGTAGGGGATGAGCAACCAAGCTCACGAAGAAGATTAAGTAGCCAAAGAACCTCAGCTGTAGTTGCGGCAATTGAACGATACTCAGCCTCAGTTGAGGAACGTGCAAGAGTGCGCTGTTTGCGTGAGCTCCAAGAGATGGGATTGCGACCCAAATAGACCAAGTAACCAGTAGTAGAGATAAAATCGTCTATGTCACCAGCCCAATCAGCATCCGTAAATGCATGAAGAGATAAGCTAGAGTCACGATGTAGAATGAGGCCCTTGGTAGGAGAACCACATAAATAACGGAGCAACCGTTTGAGAGCAGCCCAATGATCCGATGTAGGCCTATGCATAAATTGAGACAACCTGTTAACAGCAAAGCAGACATCCGGACGAGTTAGTGACAAATACTGTAAGCTCCCCACAAGAGCTCGATATTCGGTTGGATTTGCTAGGGTTTCACCCAAATGGAGAGTTAAGGTTGGTGAGGTGACCATGGGTGTAGGAACTGGTTTGGCATTGGACATGTTTGCACGCTCAAGAAGATCAAGAATGTATTTATGTTGACTTAAGAACAGCCCCTTAGAATGAGGCTGGACCTCAACACCAAGGAAAAATGACAAGAGGCCAAGGTCTTTTAGAGAAAAACGCGAGGCAAGAGAAGAAATAAGAGATTGCAAAGTGGTGTTGTTGGACCTTGTGATTATGATATCATCAACATAGACTAACAAATAAAAAATGTAACCATTGATGCGTTTCACAAAAAGAGAAGAATCAGAGATAGAATTAGCGAAACCAAGACTAAGTAGAAACGATTTCAACTCATTGTACCAAGCACGAGGTGCTTGTTTCAAACCATAAATGGCTTGCTTAAGCTTGCAAACATAAGAAGGAAAGGACTGATGAACAAACCCAGGAGGTTGAGCCATATAGACATCCTCCTGGAGAGACCCCTGAAGAAAAGCATTGTTAATATCAATCTGACGAAGTGACCAACCTCGGCTGACAGCAATGGATAGCACAGTGCGCACAGTAGCTGGCTTGACTACAGGGCTGAAGGTTTCAGTATAGTCTATGCCTGGACGTTGATGGAACCCTTTGGCCACTAAACGAGCCTTATAGCGGTCTATGGTTCCATCCGGTTTATATTTGGTACGAAAGATCCATTTGCAACCTACTAGGTTTTGAGAAGATGTAGAGGGAACGAGTTCCCAAGTGTGATTACGAATAAGGGCATCGTACTCCTCCTGCATGGCTGTACGCCAATGAGGTTGTTTTAGGGCTTGAGTAATGTTGTGTGGTTCAAGAGTTGGACTCAAAGTAGCAGCCAGATTTAGTTTGACAATAGGTTTGCGTATATTGTTGCGGAGGCGTGTAATAGGAGGAGGGGGAGGGGGAGGTGGTGTAGGGGAAGGCATAGTTGTGGCTGTTGAGTCAGTAGAAACAGGAGAAGGAGTCGAGGCTGAAGTAGGGTTAGAAGCTGTTGAGGCTTGGTCACGGGTAGGGTGAGAAAGTGGCGTGTGGGGGGGTGTTTGTGTAGGGCTAGTATTGTAGGCAGGAGCAACTAGAGGAGATAGAATAGGAAAAGAGACGTCACACCATTCATCTAGGGCACGAGACTGGAGAGCAGTAGAGGGAGCACCTAGACGTGCAAAAGGAAAATCGTCCTCGACAAATTTGACATGTCTAGATACAAAGACTTTGTGAGTTTTAGGATCTAAGCAATAGTATGCACTTTGAGTTGGTGAATAGCCAACAAAAATGCAAGGGACAGACCGAGGAGCTAGCTTGTGAGGAGTATAAGGCCGAAGCCAAGGATAGCACAAGCATCCGAATTTTTTGAGTTTGTTGTAATTTGGAGGTTGGTTGTGAAGTTTGTGATAAGGGGAAAACATGTCTAGTGTAGGAGTAGGCATGCGATTGATAAGATAGGTGGCAGTGGCAATCGCAAACGGCCAGTATTTGTGAGGGAGAGAGGCATGTGTGAGAAGGCTAAGGCCGGTTTCAACAATGTGTCTGTGCCTCCTCTCGGAGTAGCCATTGTGCTCGGGAGTATGAGGAGGGGAAGTGAGATGTTGAATGCCAAGGCTGCCAAGAGAGGGATCAAGGCCAATGTATTCCCCCCCCATTATCAGAATATAGTGTGAGAATTGGTCTGTGAAAGTGTTTTTCAACAATGGCCTTGAAACGAAGGAAAATAGGAGTTGTGTCTGACTTGCGTTTTAGTGGATAAAACCACATGTATTTCGTAAAATGATCGACAAAAATAAGGTAATATTTGAAACCATCATAAGAGAGGATGGGAGAGGTCCAAACATCACTATATAAAACATCAAGAGGACCATTTGAACACACGGTATTTTCATGAAATGGCAATTTGTGGCTCTTATTAATATCGCAAGAATTACAATTAGAAAAATTCGACGTAGAAACTGAAATTTGAAACTTAGAGCTAATATGACTAATAATGGTGGAGGAGGGGTGCCCCAGACGATGATGCCAGTCCGAGGTGGTGTGCAAGCTATTTGTGTGAGCCATAGGTATAGGTGCGGATTGACATTCATATATGCCAGCCTTAGTTGGTCCTTGGAGGAGATTGGCCCCCGTTCGTAGATCCTTCACAACAAAAGAAGTAGGTGAGAACATAATAGAAGCATTGTTATCACGACATAGTTGGGAAATAGAGAGTATATTGCGTGATATTGATGGAACATGAAGGACTTTATTTAAGCGAAAGAGAAAAGAAGGAGTAGAGATTGTGGAGGAACCAATATTTGCAATGGGAAGGCCTGTGCCATCGCCAATTAGGAGCTCGTCCGTGCCATCATAGGGTGCATGTAAAGCAAGATTGCTTAGATCATTAGTAACATGGTGCGTTGCACCACTATCAAGCAACCAACCACGTGCTTGAGATGGGGAGTAAACAACATGGGCTTGAGGGATATATGCAGCCTGAGGAGAAGTGTTGGCACCATAGTTGCGCATAGCATTAGGACGATTGTTCGGTGGAGGGGCAGGAGGCATGGCATTAGGAAACTGTGTTTTGAACATTGGGCATTGAGAGACGAAGTGGCCCTGTTGGCGGCACCACTGACACTTGCCAAGAAAGGAGCGTGGTGTTCTTGAATTGTTGGAGGAGTTGTTGGCAGGGGGTGTGGGAAGCAGACCCGAGGAGGATGATTGGCGAGAGTGCTTTGGATTCGGTTTGTTGGTGTAGTGAACCGAAACGGGAAAGGGAGAGACACTGGAAGCCTTTTGCTTGATGGAAAGCTCACGATTGATGAGCTTTTCATGTAACTCCTCAAATGAGATTGGTGTGTCACGGCTATGGATGGCTTGAACCACAGGATCATAGGAAGCATCATGGAGTTGGTCAAGAATGCGATCAATGACATCCTCATGCTCCATGGGACGACCTAGGGAGGCAAGTCTATCAACACATGTTTTGATCTCTTGGATGTAAGTTGAGATCGAGTTATCCCCTTTGGTTATGTGTTTGAGATGGTCCTTCAATTGTTTAATATGCCCACGGGAGGGATTGGCATAGGTTTTGGCTAGGATATCCCATGCCTCTTTGGATGTTTTGGCGAGATTGGTGAGGGGGGTGACCTTGGAGGTTAGGGTTCCAGCAAGAGCACCAATTAAGAGCTTGTCTTGGCGCACCCATGTGGAGTAAGCGGGGTTGTCTGTGGTGGCGTTTTCAGAAGCAACCAAGGTAGCGGGGGGGGGGGGGCAGGGAAGGTACCATCGACGTATTTGAGGAGATCGAGACCAGTGAGTATGTTGGAAATCTGAGACTTCCATGAGGGGTAGTTCTCCTCATTAAGTTTGATAGCGTGGGGGAGGGAGATAGAGAGGAGGGGACGAGTGGGTTCAGCCGAGTTAGGGATTAGGTGAGTATCCAGGGTCGACATTGGAGGAGGAGGAATTGTAGAGAAAAAAAAAATTTAGGTTGAAGAAGGAACGGTACTGCCTGATACCATATAAGAGAGTTAAGAAGTATGAACTTGCATTGCATTATATGATTGAAGAGCTGAGTATATATACACAGCAAATGACCTAGAGTGTAACCTAGTACAAACGTACACAACCTCTACTATCTAAGAGTTACAAGCAGACTATATAACCTTAAGCTAAGTACAATGAGCAGGATACAGCTAGTTAGATAAGAATACATTCAAGGAGATAAGAATACAACTCAAGTAATATCATCATGATTAACAGGTTATACCTAACTATGTACAGCAATATGGAAATTTCTTATATTTTTTGTTATGTTTGTCAAAACTCAAAGTCATTAATTATTTAGCATCTACCTTATTACAGAGGGTTTGGGACAAACCTGTTTTGGATCGAGTTGGCCTCATCATAGAGATTTTTGACGCTCATGCGTACACCAAGGAAGCAAAACTTCAGGTAGAGTAATTTAATTTATGGGCATGTATTATTTTTATTTATTTTTACATTGTTCTCTTGCGTCAAGCAATTGTTTTTCTTACTTGGAGGACCCAGTTTCTTTTATGCTTTCAAGCTATATTAGCAGCATTAACGTATAAGAAGAGTCGGCTTGTTCGAGTGCGTGATACTGATGGACAATACACATTTGGAACACTAGGGGAAGCTGAGGTTGTTAGTGCTCGAGGGTGAGTTTCCAGTTTCTAGAATACATGCCCAGTGAGAAAAACATGTTAGCAATTCAAATATGCTAGGACACCATGGAAAACAATCTCATATGAATATTAGAGAGAGTTCAAAAGTAAAGAATTGGACACAACTCTGAATTAATAACCTCAACCTAATTTTCAAAGTCAAAGTTCGAAGGTAAACATTTGCCAAGAACTTGATGCGTCAAATTAAATAACTACTTTATATTACAATAATTTAAAAATAAGTTTTTTCATTACAACAGAAAGTCTCTCAGGAACTACAACATTAAAGACGGTCCCATACTTGATTCCTAATTCCAGAAACAAATAACATTACAAACTGTCCTACGTCCAAGGAACAAATTTCTTTGTCCTCCTGCCATTGTCATCATCCTCTATTCTCAATACTGGAAGCTCATAGGTAAGAGCATACTCAAAGTCCCTTTCCCACCATTCAAAGTCAACTACTTCAACAATTTGATCCATAAACGCACGTGAAAAAGGTAAGATTCCATCTTCAACTAAATCTGACGGGTGGTGAAGCCTCGCCAAGCGTGCCGCACTGTCAGCCAAACCATTCATCTCCCTAGGTGTGTGGTTGATTGTCCACGCCTTTAGTTTTTGCAATGAGTCAAGCACTTCACTGCCAGCATTAAAACATGTATTAATAAATTATATGTTAATATATCAATATTAAATATAATAGATATTTAATTTTTTTTTTTTAAAGACATTTATATAAACTTACCAAAACAAAGGGTAATTAGTCTGCCCCGAATGCTCGACATTCGCATAGCCGTTAATGGCATGCACTACTTGCAAACAATCAGAAACAAAGTTAACATTTTCCATGCCCTCTCGAATAGCTAACTTACAACCCAAAAGCATAATCTTTAGTTCATTAGAAAATGGAGAATAAAGGTTTTCCATTGTTGTTTCATATAGTCTAACCATACCACTTGAACTCACACTAGCAATTCCACCCCCAGCTAAATATTCAGGGTCTATTGAACCATGCAAATCACGTTTTATAGAGGCGTCAACATATATAGTATGCCAAGAAGATTTAGGTAGATATGGTACCAAAATCTGAATTGGATGAACTAAGGCTATTGGAATAGTGTTGGAGACTAAAAGGGCGATATTTGGAGGATATTTTTCATCTTGAACTACAATCTGATTTTTGATAAGTTGTTTCCACAAATCCTTTTTTAAAAAGGAAGGACACCTCATTAATAACTCCGAAAAATCTGAAACACTTATTAATTTGATTGGTCCTTTTTTTATAGAATTATAACAAGAATTTAACTCATCTTTGTGAGCCATATAATAATCATAATGTCCAGCAAAATTCTTAGGAAAAGGGGCATTATGGACAGACTTTATCCCTGCGAAAAAAAAAGGTTATAGCATTAGATAATTTAAATGTAGCACAACAAAATAATATACAACAATATCCCATAATACTAGAAGGTTATAGGACATTTGCACGAAATTTAACATATTTTATATGAAATTGCTAGTTTGATTTGTTATTTAGCTGGTTTTATATTGTGTTAATTGGCTAAATTTGTAATATTCCGGTCATGGGATAATTGTTTATAAGCTAAAGGACACCAAAAACATATTCTACAATGAGGTCACAAGAGTCAAAGAAATCATTAGACAAATAGAACAAGGAAAAGAATAAGGAAAGGAAAGAAAAGAGAAACGAACATCTTTTCCTTGAAAATCTCTTTTGATATTTTTCCAAATTTAGCCAACATCAAATAATCTCAATCTTATAACTCATTTATTTCAATGATATACGTATCTAATCGATATAAATATCTATAACTCATCTAGAATATAAGAACTACAAATCAAAAATTCACCAACATAAAGAAAAAAATAATAATAATCACCGAGTAATACACAAGAGTTTAAACAAACCATGGCATTTTATGATTTCCTAAAGAATAGAATCGAATATAAGTTGCACACATCTAGCTATTAAAGAGGAGTAGAACGAAAACATTTACATGTCAAAAATAAGTTAGCCAAACATGAAAGTGATCATCAAAAGGAGAGATCAGTGAGCACATAAAAGGCATAATTGTTACTTAACTAAAGGTCAAACATAATAACAAATTTTGCAATCAAGCTTACCAGAGTAAAAAAAAAGTATAGAAGACAGAAGAAAAAGGAAAGAAAAAAGGGAATAAAAACAAAAAAAAATCAACATCAAGATAATTTTGCCATCAGGGCAACGCACTTGCACGGGGCTTTGAAAATATTACTACAAGGTATAACAATTTGTCCCAAAATTCGGTAAAATTAGTAGTTTAAGAGCATTGTAGCTACAAAGTATAACAATTTGTCTAAAAAAGCTGGGTTCGAATCCTAGTACAGTCTTCATCAGTTTAGTTTTTTATCCAAGATCCTATTAATCATAGTATAAATATACTATAAATATTTAGTGATTGCATTTTTCACATTAAAGTGTGATATTTTAAACAAAGATTGAATATTTTAAAAGGCTAATTAATAAAATTTTAAAGGATAATTATCTTTAAAAATGTTAGGACTCAAAAAAAAGGTGAACAAGTCAAATATTTGTTTGGATTTGCTGAAATTTTTGAATTTTATAAAATATAATTAAGTTTTTTGTATTGTTGATTAGGGGCCTTGTTTTATAATTCGAAAAGGGCCTCAAAAGTATTAAAGGCATTTGTTTCCCATTTACGAAAAACACCAAATAATTTCAAACTTGTAACTCGTGTAATTCAACAATAACTTACAACGTAAAATAAATATAACAATAACCACTGAGAAATATACAAGAGTTTACAACCAATGCATTATACGATTTCCTAAAGAATAAAAACTTACAACTGTTGCTCACGTCAATCTATTAAAAGTAAACATTTTCATGTTAAAAATAAGTTAGCCAACCATAAAACTGATCAAGAATATATTAGCCACAAAAATAAGCTAGTTAATAAAAACAAGATTGATTATTCAACTTAGAACCAGCAAAAAAGTTGAGATCAATGAGCACATAAGGTATTCTTATATGGGAGATGATACCCACCCACCCGGTGTGAGTTTTGTGCCCACCTCTTCCCATAATATTCAGATTTTTAAAAATAAAAAAAAAATAGAAAACTTTTTATGAGAGGGTGAGTACCAAAATGGTAACCACCCAGTTGATGAATATGATTTTCCTTCTTAATTAACTAAAGGACCCAAAGAATTACATATTCTACAATAAATTACAACATCAGAGAAAATCAAAGGAGACAAATACAGAAAAAGGAAAGAATAAAAGAAAATAAAAGGAAGAAAAACCAACATCGAAAATCTCGGCCGTATACTCTTCCCATGTGCAGCCAACCTCAAATATTCTCAATCTTAAAAACTCATGTACATCAAAAATACACGACCCTTACACAGTTACACAAATTCTCCTTTAAATTTCTACCAATCTAATTTATTCAAAATCTAGATCACCCTACCACAAATTCTCATTTAAATTTCTACCAATCTAATGTATTCAAAATATAATATTTTACAAACAACCACTGAGTAATATAGAATAGATTCATATAAGAGTTGCACACATCTAGTTATTAAAGAACGAAAACATTTTCATGCAAAAAATATGTTAACCAACATTAATGTGTGAGATTGAATAATTTGCGGCATAAACCAAGACTAGTTGAGCACCGATGTTAGCATGGTTGAATCAATAATTCAAACATTTGCTTAGATACAAGTTATGCTTATTTTCAAGTGTTAGGTCAACTTAACTTAGACAACAAAATGAGCTCTGTTTTGAGGATTGATGGACTACACAAAAGCGAGCATTAAACATCTGCTACGACATGATCTGAACAAATTAGTCCGACAGATGAATTATAGAAGGACATAGTTGCAACGTTTTTAATATGTTATGTACTAGTGTTGTATGAAAAAGTTAGACTAGAATAAATCATGGTCGCTAAAATTAACGCATATATGATACTTAGCTCTAGGAAGTAACCCTCATTTAATTTCCTTGTTATGATAGATCACATACAAAGTAAAATTCCACAGTTATCATCCGGAAGAGCACAGCCACCTATTCAGATTATACATAAACTTAAAAACTATCAGTTCAGATCTAATGGACAAAAGTTGAGATATAACAATGTAAAACATCTGATCTTTTGTTTTGTCGGGCTGACGTGTTAACGAAATTTTTTAGCTACTAACATAGATAAGCTAGGTAATTAAAAAAGTTAGTATTCAACTTAAAACTATCATAAAGGAAACTTTAAAACAAATATAATTTATAAGATGTGAAGTAAACAGAAAGAAATAAAGTAGAAATTACATTGAAGGGACTTGAAGTTGCTTTGCGTGGCTCTTCCTACACAAGGAAATAAACAAGATATGACATCAAACATGAGAAGTTCAATACAAATTTTAAGATTACAAAACAAGGAAGAAAAAGAGAAAAGTAGAGTTCACCTTGGGCCAATTTGGGGATATTATGCATGGCTCTTCCTACACGAGAAAATAAACAAGATATGACATCAAACATAAGAAGTTCAAGACAATTTTTAGATTACAAAATAAGGAAGAAAGAAAGAAAAGCAGAGTTCACCTTGGGCCGATTTGGAGATATTATGCATGGCTCTTCCTACACAAGAAAATAAACAAGATATGACATCAAACATAAGAAGTTCAAAACAATTTTTAAGAATACAAAATAAGGAAGAAAGAAAGAAAAGTAGAGTTCACCTTGGGCCAATTTGGAGATATTCTGCATGGCTCTTCCTACACAAGGAAATAAA
>CAAKMY010040271.1:0-26661 GCA_901111285.1 Corrigiola litoralis
GATTTCAGGTCACCACCCTTTCTGCTTTTTCTCTATACTTGTCTCTAACTCTACCACTGTGCTTTAATGCTAAATCTATACAAGTATAGGATATGTGCCAACTAGGGAGCCTTTAGAATTGCATTCTTATGTTTTCTCAAAATCCTAGAGGGTTGGTATCAGGCTTTTTCCATGCTAACCACTCATGCTGGGATACTAGTGATACTACTGAATACTCTATGGCTAACTATGTCAAAGCTCTCTAATGGGCTTATGCTCTGAAAGTAAACTCTTGATGTCCCTTTTTATATCATGTCCTCTTTATGTTGTTTAGTGGCCTGCAGGGTCAGTGGGCACTCTGTCAAAGATTTTTGTACGAGATTCTGCATTTACTTTAACCACTGCTTTCTGGGATGTCCTTTTCATTGGGTTGGCTGTGTGGAATGTTCTTACTGAGGAAACTAATTATCGACATGGAGTTCTAGACACACAGAGTAGAGCATGCAAACTATGTCTTTCAGGGAAGTTATTTTGTGCTTTTATGAAGCTGTTTAGGGTCTTTGCTTGGAACGGGACTCCAGTGCTTTCTCTAGAATCTGTCATCCTTTAGTTTAGGTTTGGAGCAACCTAGCATCTTTATGGATCAAGGTAGCGGGATCTTTTAGGGACTTTCCTTATATAAAATTGGGTTTTGGAGAAAGAAGACCGGGCCTCTAGCTCCTTTTATGCTAACTGATTCTCTATCCCAAAGACGCCTTGAGAATCGACATACAGATCCTTTGTGGGGATATTGATTATGAATGGGTCGTTTCAAACAGTTGCTTCTTTCTAAGATGGTGTCGCAATTACGTTACATACTCGCATTATATTAGAGTTCTTCATCTTAGGCATCCATTTTGAATAAAAATATTGGTTAGAAGATACCACTCCACCGCAGGTTTTATTACCTCTCCTGTTTATGAGAGGAGGCTAAGATTGCCACCTCGGCATCTTGTCATTTGTGGGGCTCGGAGAGATTTTAGATTTATCACGCATCTTCAAGGCCTAAAGTGTAGCAAAGGTTTAAGCTGCTTTCTTCTGCCATGCTTGCCTGTTGTCTCAATATGCTGTTTCATGGTTGACTTCAACAGTTTTGAAGATAATTTACCGGGAATCTGAAGTCAATCATGGTTAGGGAGTTTTTTTAAGAATGTGTCATGTGAATGAATTATTAGAATTTGTGTTCTCAACTTGATATGCAAACGAAAGCGTCTGATTGATTCCAGGTTCTGAACCTTTTTTGAGTGAAGACAGGCTTTCTCTCACTTGACATTGTAGTACTCCCTTCGAACCACTCATTTCCCCACATGTGACTTTGTACATATGCCGATGCCATATTTTGACTACCAATAACTCACAAAATAAATTTGAAAAAAATTACAAATCTTTAATTTTTAGATGCATATTTACAAATGCTTTTATGTAAGTATATTTTTTTTATTTTTTTTATTATATATCTTGAGTTATTGGTAATAAAAACATTGTTTTAAATAGTTTCAAACTGAGATGTAGGGAAATGAGTGGTTGGAGGTAGTATTTTTTTCCTCACTCCTTAATGGAAGGCGCTTTTAGGAAATAATTGTAGCCTATCACTGTGGGGTACGATTAAAGAAACAATTCCACCACTCCCGCACAAAAAGTAAGACGTATTGCCCAAATTCTGGAGAAGCGTCTGACTCTCCTTATATGGTAGCATCACCTTAGACAAATTTACTAGGTGCAGAATTGGCATTCTGAAAATCATTTGGTATAATTGTAGCCACTTGTAAAGAAGCCAGGGTGGAAATCTTGATTTGCCCTCCATTTGGAAAATTTGGGGCTTCCTTGGTAATTGAATACCATTGAGCTTAGTTTGTGGTGTGGCAGCAGCATAGAAAGTATGAATCACAAGAGCTTAAAAAAGGCAAAGTTTCGTAAATATTACAGTCTGTTGGAGAACCTGTAAAGAGGAAACGGGGTATGAACCTAGAGCAACTTAGTAGCTTTAAAAATCTAAAAAAGACTGTACCCGCTGAATATTTCAGTCCCATGTTTGGCTTCTTGTCTAAAACAGTGTGTATGTCCGGCCGGAGGGGGGGGGTGAAAGTGTTTTTTCTTCTTGTTTCCTACCTCAGCCTTCTCGTTTTACTTCTTCCTGAATTTTATGTCTGAAACCTTCTTGTACTGCACATACTGACTGACGTTTGTATACAGGAAAGATTATGCTGAGGAAAGACACTTTGAAGCCATATTTTGCGCATCTGCTTGTGCTTCATAATGATAATTCGCTCTGTAACGCTTGACGCTGTTGACTGCTGCTCATGCAATTTATATTGTCCGTCTCTGGTGAACAAATCTTGTACACTGAACTCCTTAAATTAATAGGAAAAGACAATTTGAAGCTACTTCTGTATATTTGTTTGTGAAGTTCTTTCGCATATTTGTGTATTCACATTTCGGTGTACCCTGATGCTTCCGTCTTTTCACTTTTGCTACCCCCCCGGTCCCTTACCTTTGTGTGCGCTATGCTTGTCGGGTTGGGTTAGGGGGGGGGGGGGTGTTGTTTAGTGTATTAGAACGTAATCACATAGAGGTCCAATCAATACGTTATCAGGTTTGGAATAGCTGTGCAATCCACTTTTTTTGGAAGTTCTGTAGCCAAGGTCCTACTTGGCTACTACCTGTGCAATCCATTTTGGTAGCAGCCTCATACTCAAGCCCACAATCCCCACCGTTTGGAACTAGGGAGCTTTGCTGATATGGGGGTCTTGGTTCCCTGCTTCCTGCATGTATTCTTCTTGGAAAGTCCCCCAAGTTCCCTCACCTGCTTGAAACAGAAAATAAAGGTGCGGCTAGTGATTGGCCAAGGACTGAATTTCCTTTCTCAGAGACTCAAGGTTAGATAAGGCTGTTACTGGGAGCTTTCAAGTCGCTGCAGTAAGCAAACATTGAGTTGGGTACATGCCCACACAGCTGCCATTTGTGCAACTGTGCCTTTTTCAGATTTATTTTGCTTATTATAAATAAAGTTCCGTAAAAATACGAAAGACTCAAAAATTATGTAAAGTTCATCTTATATTTGTCTTTTTTTTTATAATAATACTCTGAAAAACCTAGTTAAGTTCATCTTTTATTTGTCTATATTATAAAAAACTTCATAATGTTTAGAAAACTAAGTAAAGTTGTGAAAATTTATAGAGCACATAAATAATACAGACCTTCAACTTTGTTCTCATATGCTTCTAGATAACTCTATCCTTACACGTATGTTCACAAATATACTAATATATGTGCACTCGAGTGCAAACTGCATGACAAAATTGACGCGATTTGACTAATCCAATCTGAACAAGAAAGTGACCAAAGTTCTTTGGTCTGAACTAGACCCAGAACCCGAAATGACTTGGACTAGACACGAAGTTTTGAAGATCTTGACTTGACACACATTCGAAGTGACTCGACTTGGATTGACCGCGTTTGATGTGACTCATTGAAATTTGATCTGACGATATTAAAGCCATCAAATTGACTTGATTCGTTGCTAAATGATAAATTAATACTATAAACTAAGATTTATGTGGCCAAAATGAGGTAATAACAATTTCAAGTCGACTAAGACCTGAAGACAATCTCGCTTGATTCGACCGGAACTGGCTGGTAATGCAAACCCGAGCTAGACTTGAACTTGAAGTGAACAAATCCGGGCCAAAATTGACCTGAAACTATGGCTGACCCGAATTGACCTACCCAGGCCTGATCCAAATTAACCTTTGTTAGATCTAGACTCTGGTCCCCTCTTCTTCCTTAAAAAATTATTGAATGAAGAAAGAAATTGAAGTTGACATGAGAAGTATTGGGTTTGGTCAATTGCTTACATTTACATCCGATAGGCTTTATTAATCAGTGGAGGAACACTAGATATACGAGTGTTTAGATCTGAGTGAAACAAATGTGAATAAGACTTTGATGATGATTACCACCCAGCATTAATGCCCACCCCCACCAATCCGCAGTTGTACCTCCGTTTTAGCGTGATCTCGATTTCACATTTATTGCACACATCTATAAGGATTTGCTAAATTGAACTGCTCTCCATACTAAGGTACTAATTGGATCACACTTTTTTTAATACTGCCACAAAGGATTTTGAACCACAAAAATTTCTACTAGTAAAAATCCCAGATTTAGGCCTATGTGAATTACGCCGCTCTATCGATCATATGTAGTACCTAACTTGGAGCTGCTTATGCTCGCTATTCGTCATTCATTCATATCTGGATGTTAGCACTTTCCTTGATTGAAACATTTCAGTTACAGTCTTTGGATGACAAATGAGGGCTAACCCGAGACAGAACATGTGTTGTACACATCAAGTACGTAATGGAGGAGCAACTCGCTTATAGCACATGCACTAGTGCATGGAAAATTATAATGAGAGTACCAAACAAGTCTTTCATACAGTTTGAGACTACAAATATGCGATAACTACGTATTTTTCTTAATTCTAATCCCCTAAATCTTTTTTTTTGGGGGTGGGGGGAAGACAAATGTTAATTTTTTGTTTCTATGAGAGGGTAGAACATGCGAGGACTATGGTCTAAGAATGTCTACTGGATTTGACTAGAAAATGTAGCACCAAAGACGGAGGGTTGTGCCCTTTTTCCTTATATATTAAAGGGATGTAGGATTGTGCCTAACTACACGAGGTTATGCGAAGTTGAAAGTGGTAGATGTATGTCTTTTTGATGTTGTGCAGTCTTGTTTTTTATTTATATATACATGGTATCCGTTACTCACCAGCATGTAATGAAAGAAATATAAAGAAGTGACAGACAGAGCTGCGCTTACGATCCATGAAAGGAGAAAAGGCAAAAACTAACTAAAACAATCCAACTGCTGTGAAAATTAACAGGCTATGTGCTTAAGGAATATAACTTCACAATTGACAATTTTTATTTAATGTACGTAGATGGACAGCAATTTTACATCTCCTCCTCGTTAGGAACAGAGACTTTTTTTGGGGGGAGGGGCAAAAATCATACTGCAGAAGAAAAAAGTAAAGGGCCACCGCTTTAGGCAATGTTTACAAATGTGTAGAGTCTTTCATGTTTTGCCTTTCCTCTTCTCCAACTACCAACAGAGATCAGCAAATTTGTCAAACTTATATATGCATGTGCTTTTCTAGAATGTGGTCCTTAGCTAAAAGATTCAACCACTTGAAGATGATGATACGTTCCAAATTTCCTCAAGTTCCCGGGCAAAAGCCTTTTGACGCCCAACAACAATGGTAATATGATCCATGTTGTCAACTACCTTGACTTGAGCACGAGGAATTCTAGACTGCACATTGTAGCTGCATTCAACTGGTAGAAGCTCATCGTCTCTGCCGTGAAATATGGTCATGTTACACTCAAGCCTATCCCGGACGGCATCCAGATATTTATCAAGCTTACCGGCCGTTCCACAAATTACATTGTGTAAGGTGTGCCATGCTGAATAATGGGTGTGGCAAAAGAAGCCCTCCATTAGATACGTTCGTAACCTGCACCAATACCAGCTTAACTATTTTAATTTCAACTGTAGGGTTAGACAAACTTGCTAAAAAGAATATTGCAAGTCTTTTTCTTTTAATTCCTTTGATTTCTAAAATAAAAACGGAGTACTATGTGCGAAATAAATACGTTGGTTCAAGCAAGTCACGTCAGTTTTTCAGTTCAACCAAATTTGACCCTACAACTTGCTAGTTTGCTATCATAATCAAGCTATCCACGACCAATTGGCATTGTTGCGTCTTTACGAAAGTCCTGGTATACAATTAATCAACTGCCTTTATTAGGATTAGACAAACTAGTACGAGAATCACAACACTCCACCTTTCAATCCTGATACGATACTATCCACACGTGCCCTATACCGATTCATGGTGTAGTGACTCCTTTTTCCATCTCCAAGCTAGCTTTCCAAATGATGTTGTATATATGAAACCTAATTCGACGGCCAGTTAAAGATTACTCCGTACTTATCTTACCTAGACACGAAGTTGAGATACATGCCAATAGGGGATGAAGTTTCATTTAACATTTGCTGTTGTAAAGCGCGGGTGTTGATGAACCATATGAAATACTCGTAGAAAATAGTCTATTACCGCTTTCTTAAGAGTCACTCACTTATACCAGGAATGCATATACGAAAAGAACGAAAATCTACTTAGCTTTGGATATTTGGACTTTAAAGCGTGACAATCTGACACCATCCTTTTCTTAAAAAAAAAAAGATACTATCATAGTACTCCGTATCATACAATGGCATCGACTCAATTGAGGACAAATGGTAATGGAAAATGCACAGGTAAATTGTTCATGAATAATACCAAACCAAGAGGCCACTGCCTACTAGTAAAGTAGGACTCCGAGAGAGACCGTCTAATAGGGGAGTGTAAACATCGGAACGATTTTTAATTCCGGTGTGACACTCACTTGAACAGAAACTGAAACCGAACCGTCAAAACCAATTAATTTGTTTGGTTTTCGGTTAATCGTCATCGTTTATAATGTATCATTCCTTTCACATTGATTGTGATTACTACTATGAGTTCATATTATCGAGTCATTGAATTATTACGGTAACCAAACTTAATATTACAGGTTCGCACATTCCAACATCTTATGTAACGGCTTCAATTCGGATCACCACTTTCTGTAAAACGGCGAGAAAAAACTCACTCCATGAATACGTAAAAATAAAAAGAAAGCTTATTTCTAATACAGGTTCGTATCGTTAACCTTTTTTTGGAAGGTTGAAACAAATCAAACCGGATTGTAAATCAAATTCGGTTAAAAAGTATGTCTTCCTTGTTCGGTTTACAGTTCTTCGGTTCAGTTTTTCTGTTTACACTTCTACCCTCTATTTAAAGTAGCTCGTTGGCAACATTGGTCCTCTTTTGTTCTACAGAGAGTGTGGGGCCAAAACATAGTTAATTCAACCAAATATTTACACATTGGATTATGGACACCCTTATTTTGAGTGTGTCCTGGGAGGAAGAATGTCCCTCTAGCTATCATGACAAGTCCCAATTAAGATTTATACTCCTTCCACTATAAAATACTAGTGGAGTTGAGGACTTTAAGCTGAGCTTCAAGAACATTAAATTTTTCTCAAATTCAAAAGAAGAAAAAGAACATCAATGTTTTCTTAAAGTTTTTTTTTTTTTTTGACAACGGAGAAAAAATAGTATTATGACAATACTGTCTGATACAAATCTAATAATATAACTGTTTAAGTTTTTACTAGCACTTTTGTTGGGAGCATTACTTTTTATATATTACTGACTTTATTTATATAGAAATGAAGTTTTGTATTTTCTTGGTTTCTTTTTTTCGTTTATATTTCCTGTTTCCGATCATTATTTTGTGACTCGCATGACCACGGACACCTACTAGATGAAAGTCATCAAATTGTAGCAACAGAAAAATTTATTTCCCTTTTATGAATGCGAGACTCTGATTGAATTAGAATCTCATGTAGTGCTAGACATCATCTGGCTCATAGCACGAACTCATTTGGCTATTGGGCTCACCATTATCTTGGGAAAATGGGTGATGGCAGGATTGTGCATATATAGGGCTTTATGGACATGTTTGTCAATCTTTTGGTTACTAAAATGTATACGTTGCGTGATAAAACGGTCAATAGGAAGATTAGAAAAAAGTACAAGTACGAGTAGTAAGGTTACCTGTTTCGGGTGAGGAATTTGGTGAGAAATTCCAAGAACCGGTGATTCTTGCAAACGAGCAGGCAAACTGTCCTAGAGATATGTTCATACCAGCATGCTATGGATGCTCCAAGCGCAATAGGAGGCCATACTCGCCTTGGCGCCACTCTCCTGAGCACGTACTGTGTCCCTTGCTCTCCCTTAGGCACTGGGAAATATGGCTGCCAACCAACATATTTTGGGACGTATGTTAGTCCATTGCATCTTTTGCACCTCTAAACGATATAGCTAGGATTCACAAGACATGTACTTGAGCAATTGAGACAACTTACAGGTGCGATTAAGGTTAGAGATTTGATCTTGGAGGGATGTCTGACAGAAAGGGCAAGAGCCAAAATGCAGCCAAGAGAATGGGCAACTATGTGAAAGGACTTGAGTCTGTAATTCTCCACCACGGAGCGCTCTATCATTTCCACGTGCTCTCTCAGAGTATAAAGAGAGTCCGCAGGCTTTGGACTCCTTCCAAATCCAAGCAAATCCACCGCAAACAGCCGGTACTTGAACTTTGTCGAGGCTGAGAAATTCGGGAACAGAGTTTCCGTCCAAAATTTGGATGATGATATAAAGCCGTGAATAAACAACACATTCTCCGTGGCCTTATCTCCTGTCATTATAACGCAGTATAAGTTAAACAAATAAATCGAGTGCAGAACTGTGGATTTCAGGTTTTGGATATAACACACGCTTATTAAATTTATGATGATTGATGCGGACGCCTAAGAAGAACGGGCGCACAAATATATTAATCTAAACCACTAATGCGTACTATATGTACGAAGATTGTAGCAGGAGGCAAATGTAGACTTTGAGGCTACCTTTAGCACCGTCGACATCAACAAAAAGAGTGTCCTTAGAGGAAGAGCCCCAAGAATTGCAGGTGGTGCAGTCACAGTCAGACCATCTAGGAAAGTGCACTGGTGTAGGTTGGCCGCGGCCAATCTTGCCTTGGAGCATTTCGACAATGGTGGAGTTGACAGTGAAAGCAGTTCCTACACCTTTCTTAAAGGTGGTCGTCTTGTCACATGATATAAGACAAGATGTCTGTTGTTGAATGATACTGGCCTCAAGCTTAAGCCTTTTCAGCTCATTAACTGTGGCCTTGGAGATCTCGGACACTAAAGAAGGGCGCGTGTAGAGAGTGTCAGAGACATCTTCTAGTTGGAGCTTGCTCGAGGAAGTAAGGCGGACGATCTTCGTAGACTCACCTTTCTCGGACACTAAAATCTTGCCGCAGCTGCTGATGGCCAAGGCTTCCTTAGCAGAGGAGCAGCAGTAACATGGCTTCCACTCTGCCTCTATCACAAAATCTGCTACCTTGTATATAAGGCACAAGATCATATCTAGAATGTCTAGCACTGTGAACACAAGGAAACTTATTCCCTCGTTCATGGCTCTACCTGTTACCAGTAATGCTGATCTGGCTTTACCCATCTTTTATTTTTCTATAGCTCCAAGGGAAGAAAAGGGGATTTGCAACGCTTCCTAAGAGTGTAGTTACGCTACTTTAGCTTGGTGGTACGTACGTTTGCATATAATGTTGATCATGACAAAATGCAAGAATAGTACATCCAAGGTTGTGATGCAGAATTTGATATGAATGTCAAGCAATGAATGGCAATAGTAGGAGGAGAGGCCTTAGGAGCTATAAAGCACATAATCAGCCGACCCTGATTAATTGGCCTCTCCAAAATGGCGGTACATTTTAGGGAAATTTGGCAAGGGAAGACCTCGTCTTTTAGATTGTTAACCTCTCTGAAGTCTCCATCATATATGTGTGTTTTGGGTATAAGAAAGAGAGGGAGTCAAGGGAGAAAAAAAGAGTAAAAATTCGTATGGGACACGTAGAGAGACGAGGAAGGAGGGAAGATAGTGAAATTCATTGTTTCATTAAAATTGTTCGCTGGACCAAGGGCTATGGTAGGTGGTGGTTGAACCCCCCCCCCCCCCCCGCCCCCTCCTATGCACACTTTGAGGATTAAAGGCCTCCTCAGTCTTTCCACCTGTGCTTAATCTAACATAAAATACGTAGTAATTTCCTTAATAAGCTACTCATTATCTTTCCTGTCCATCCAACCATATGATATGGCTTTTCCTTAATTCCTTCCAGAAATTAAAAATACACCCCCTACTATAATAATGTGCCTATGGAGTAAGAATTTTAAGCGCAATGTCCCCACCACTCCTTTATTATTTATGGTTGTAGATTACACTTATCGTGCTCTCCAGTACAAACCTTTTCTCAAACTCCATATCAAAGAGGAAAGAATTGGCTCAAACCTTGATCTTGACGAGCATTAGTATTGCCTCGTTCCTTGATTTTGTTTTTAGTTTTTGACATTTCCAATTAAAAGGAATGTGAACCTAAACAACTTAGACATATCACAATAATGTTCTTAAGAAGAAGAAAAAAAAAACATAAGTAATAAAATTTCAAATAACCATCAACCGATGTGCTGAATGTGTTTCTTTTGGTTGGTTTTTTAACCATTTTTTGGAGTCCTTTCGTTAATTCTTTAGCCATTTGCATTAAGCCACTATAATGAAGCATTTACTGCACATATTTATTTGCAAGTGTTAACTTATGATTTAAAATCATGAATTTTTAAGTTGTTATCACAAGTGCATGATTCATGTTATGAAAGTGAAGGTATGGAGGAGAAATCATTCTTACAAAAAATAGAAAAAGAAGGAACTTTATCCACAGTGAAAAGAAAAGAAAAATTGAAGTAAACAGGAGCCTAACGTTACAAGATGTGTAGTCTGTAGACTATCAAAGGAAGAAGGCTCAATTAATTCTCTCACTTATGGCAGGCATTCTGAGCACATGACTCCCCCATCCATCACCTCCTTACAATAGGCGACACCGCCCAATGCCAACCCTCTCTTAAGAATGGAACTTGAAACTTCTTCCTAGGTTCTTTTTGTTTATTAGTGACAGGAAACAAACTCCATATCGTTTGATAAAAACAGTCCTTTTAAGTAAATACAATTGTGCTTATTTCCGTAACTAACAAGATACTACTACTATCTTATGGATGAGAATTTTCTCTATTTAATGCTGGTTTTCCTTTCTTTAAAGGGATGCTCAATATGTTATGTTTAATACTTGAGATATCTAGGAGTATTGAGGTTGTTTACACTATTGTTAAGTTCTTTCGCACTCCCACCAAAGAGAGAATATACAGGATTGCACTCTAGCAAGTAGAGTACTAGAGTGCAATAAGACCTTAAAAATGATGCAAATAATTATTAACAGGGCTAATACTCCAAGATGGACAATAGCCAATAAGAAACTTAAAGAGTTACTTCCACTGTTGGCTTAAACCAAGTCCAGAAAATTGTATGTCAATGCACTACCAAGAAATGCGCCGTGATTAAACACTTCATTCAAAACCTCAAAATTCTAGCCTGGCGCTGCTTCGGTGCAGTGAGTTTATAGTTTTCACTAAAACATGTAAATCCTGAGTCCACTAAAATCAGTTAGGAAAGACATCAAAGAATATGTTATTTAGCAGCGCATCAACGTGTGTCAATACTCAATAAGCAGCATGGCATATAAATAAGGGTAACTAATACAACAATGTGAGCTGATATTAATCTTTTCAGATGATCACAAAGAAATAGTATTAACCGGTAGCACAGGCTAATAATGAGAGGAAAGAGGGCGAAGGGAAAGACAAGTGTGGACGATATGTCAGCAGAAAAAGGAATGCGCGTCCTGAATCCTAATTCTACGAACCGAAATATTCTACGCCCAGAATAGCAGTAGTGATATATACTGCCATCATCAAACCAGCAACCGATTATTAGCGAGGAATGCAGTAAATATTTATGTGTTCCATTTTTGAGCCTTACCTCCCATCTAACACCAATAACCAATCTTTATTAAAGATAGACGCGTCACATTTGAATTGGATCGCTTACTCCACTTACTACTTATTACTTATTAGGGTCAGCAAGTCCAGCAGGAGTGCAGGGCTCTGAGTCTCTGACCATGTCAATTATAATCATGAGTGCAATCACTTCTCCGTTTCCTCATCGTGCAGTCTGTTTGTCCTTTTTTCTTTGTGTTTAAGGACTTTGTGTTATAGGGAGATTACACCAAAAGAGAAGAGCATGAGCTGATTTTTTATTCCTTGCTTTCTCTGCTCCATACAAATGTACCAACATCTCTCGAACCCTGACTAATCATACTATATGCATCAATGTACTACAGATCAAGCAAACAAAATGCACCCTTCTCTGTCTATACTTCTGCACATACAAGAATTATCTAAAGGCCAAAATGAAGTCCCCGTAAAATAATGATAGAGCATCGTGCACTAGTATCTGTGTGCAACTATCACAGAGTGATGCATATTGTGTAGGCAATAATACATTAGTTTGGGTAAATAGCAGAATCAGTAAGTACACTTAACTCTATCACCTATGACAAATTGAAAATGATAGACTCAATGGATACACCAGTAGAAGCTGACTGGTTCAAAGTTGAAACAAAGACCTCTTCAACATCTAACCCACTGCAAGTGACATAGTCGAGTGACTACTTCTGGCCAATGCATGCATAAATCATAGCAGAATGCACTAGCTGAGTTCGCGTATTCAGGTTATAGACTAAAGATAACTTTCTAAGAGCATCGTCACAAATGGATTCGAGTCTCTATTTCTCTTGTTCGTTTAAAATGCTGGTGTTTTCTTATATGCTGTACTTGTTTCTCTTCCCCTGTCTTTCCCTACCCTCATTCTTATTTGGCGATTCCTTAGTTGATGCCGGAAACAATGACTATCTCATCACCCTCTCAAAGGCGAACTCTCCTCCATATGGAATAGACTTCAAACCTACTGGTGGACAGCCCACTGGAAGATTCACAAATGGCCGGACCATTTCTGACATTATAGGTAACATCTTTTTTGAACAAGCATATCAAATATGTCAAATTGCTCTGAGTAGAAGAAGCTAAGATTTTACCTAACTTAAATTCTAGCCACTGTAACTGCAACCACTGCAACAGCAGCGGTTCTCAACTCGTTCTTGTTCCGGTGCAGATAACTATACTGCAGACCCGCATTAGATAATTTATATTTGCCCCAGTTCAGTCCATAGTCCATACTACTCTTATGAGAATAAAATTTATATCAACTTTCTCTCACTAGTATCCTAATTCATGAATGCTGAAATTATATTCGACTGTCTCATTCTTGACACTATCGAGTATGGATAAGCGAGTACTAGTTTCTCATGTTCTTCACCATGATAATTGAACGCAAGGGAGTTGGTTTCAGGAATAGATATCAAAATGCGAGATCCAAGAGATGTACACGCTTCCATAGCCACATTTAGTGCTTGATCTTGTAGTAATATTTATGCACAGTAAATGCTGATGTATTTGTTACCTATTCAGAGATCTAGCGGATCAGAGAGATACCAACCAGGCAACCATCATAGGCTACCAAACTCCCTGGCCAGTTTTTCTAGAAGATATAACATCATACCTAAGAGATTGATACTCTAAATGTATCTAGTACGTACATAGGCATATGCCAGAATTTCTTAATCATGGAGCCTTCTATTTTATTTATTTTCCTTTTCGTTGAAACAGCCTTCTAATTGATCATTCAAGTGTTTTAATGTCTTCTAAAGGTTAAAACTGGGTGCAGGTCAGTCGCTAGGAGCTAGCTCTTTCCCTCCACCTTTCCTAGAGCCGAACTCCCAAGACAAAGCAATGCATATTGGAATAAATTATGCGTCCGGATCAGCTGGGATACTGGTCGAAACGGGTTCATCATTCGTATGTTTC
This sequence comes from Corrigiola litoralis, assembly GCA_901111285.1. NCBI lineage: Eukaryota > Viridiplantae > Streptophyta > Magnoliopsida > Caryophyllales > Caryophyllaceae > Corrigiola > Corrigiola litoralis. Next base: position 13,567 of record CAAKMY010040271.1, read on the forward strand.
TTATATGCACATCAGATATAGTTGTCTAGAAGTTCATCTCTAACATACGTGTTTGGTCAACTACAGATAGGAAGAATACCTCTACAGGAACAAGTGGAGTACTTTGAGCAGACTAGAGCTCACATTGTTAGCCTGATGGGAGAGAAAGCTACAAACAGGGTCTTGCGAAATGCAATTTTCACCTTTTCAATCGGTTCTAATGACATTCTCAACTATATCCAACCATCCCTACCTTTTTTTGGGCAGAACAAGGTTGAACCTGCAATGTTTCAGGAACTAATGATCTCCAATTTCACTATGCAGCTAAAGGTAAGGATTTAATAAACAGTCAGACCTCAGCTGGACTTCGGGGTAAGACTGCGTAAATCTTAGACATCCCTGACTTCGTCTTGTGTGGAATCCATGTTGGGTAGTTAATGTTACTAAACAATCCTCCCCACCAAAAAAAGGAAAAGAACAAGGGTGGACAACATTTAGTACTCTGGATCAGGTAGCCAGGAGGATTGGATTAAACTCCGTATAAGTTTTAATTTAGTTTGTACTCGCCTGGAAACCTTAGGAGTAGGATTTATAGAAAGTAAAAGGATTAGCAGGTTACATATCAATTTTTTTTTTTTTTTGAGGAAGGTTACATATCATATTACTTGTGCTTAGTCTAGGCTTTTTTGTAGTCATCACTCATCATGTTGCACATGTATGCTGCATTTCCTTGTACTTCTGCCCCCCATTTCTCAATGGAGGATGGATACAATCTAACCTTCATCCAAAAGATAAGTAGAATTAAGTTGGAAAAGGGCAACTCTTACTTCACATGTGAAGCGATTAAGCAATTTAATGTTGGAAAAGGACTAATTCTTCTTCACATGTGAAGCGATTACGCAAGTTAGGGGCAACCAAGTTTCTTGTAGTCGGGATTGGACCTCTGGGATGCATACCATTTGTTCGGGCTGTCAAAATGGTGTGGTACAAGAAGTGCTCAACTGAAGTGAATGACTTTGTTCAAGGATACAACAGAGAATTGAAAAGGGGCTTAGCTTTGCTGAATGAAAAAATGGGACCAAGCGCCATCTTTGTGTATGCTAACGCCTATGACATATTCACGGACATAATAACAAATTCTAAAAGTTACGGTAAGCTAGCATTATGAACATCAACTCAGAGATCGTTACTTAGAAATGCAAAATGATTTCATGAAGAGTTTACAAGTTAATTAATGCTGATAACTGCAGGATTTGAAAATGCAAAGGACCCATGTTGTGGTGGATACTTTCCACCGTTCATATGTTTCAAAGCGAAAGATACAAATACGAGCTCTTCTTTGTGTGAAGATCGATCGAAGTATCTGTTTTGGGATGCATATCACCCTACAGAAGCTGCCAACCTAATTATGTCCAAGAAATTGCTAAATGGTGATCAAGATATCAGTGATCCAATCAACATTCGGCAGCTGTACTACCACTAATATTTATTTGAGTTGTCTTTCTAAGTAAAACAACGGTCAATTCATAGCCATTAGTTTTTATTACAATGTATTGATTTTCAAATAATTAAATTGGTAATTGTACTTACAATACACAAATTGGGTAAGGCGGTCTAACAATAAGTTATGATCAGACATGTGAGTTTTTAAGATAAACATGAGCTTTAGGATAATCGTAGACGAGTATCAGCTAACTGGAATCATTGTTAACTATTTTCCATTAGATGTTCAGTATGAAGACAAGTACGAAGTACTTCGTAACTTTGAGGGTCAAATGTACAATAAGCTTTAAGGCACATAACAAGTCAAACCACACCATAATGGCACTGCAGTAGATCATGTAGATTTTGAGCAATAAAGTTGTAGCACATTTACGGATAGCGACCAAGAAAGTAATATTCCAGTCACTAGCTATCTCTGTCACGATGGACGGGCAGCCATCCGTAAAAGAGAAGATGGGTTTAGAGTTTGACCAAATTGCTTATCCGGTTACATTTGCCAATAGGCAGTGAGAGAAAACAATGACTTCCTCAACTGACTACTACTGCTGCGGAAGCAAACACAGAGGGTTGACTTGTGAGTTATGGATTCAGGATTCTGAGTATTCACGACATTTCAAAGCCCGCAAAACCCCTGAGAACAAAAGTAAAAAGCTCAAAACTACTCACTCAGTAGGAGTGGGAGTTATGGACCTATGGTGTATAGTTAACTGGTACAGACTTTCTAATGGTGTTGTTTACGATACTAGTAGTTAGTTGCATTATAACTTTGAATTGCCAGCAAAATTATGAACACTAGATGAGTTGCCAACTAGACCATCATTAAGTGACATGGGACTATGGGAGTGAAGAGGGGTCGCCTTCTCGCCTGCACTACCGAGTGATGAGTTAGGGTATGGGCTACGCAGGTCCTAGCTGTAAAGAAACAAGTTCTCCAGTCTGTCCCAAATCCAGACAAAATAAATAAATGTAGATGAAAATGCAGCATAAGCGCGCAAAGTGAGTAAAAGAGGACAGTTTGGCATAAGCCATGTGGACCAGCTCATTAGTCAGAACAATTCTATGAAGGAGCATTATTATTGACCCCCATTTAGCACTACGTGCACTCTACAGCCTTTCAGTGTAACTTCATTTTTTCATGTGAAATAATGTTGCACTCATGATACAAGTGGTAATAATCTACCTCAGCAACCAACCACTACAAAATTTGGGCAAGGGATGGAGTAAATGGGTTGGTGCTTGGTGGCTATACACAAGCTAGTTACGACAGCTTAGCCACCAGTGTAATCAGAAATTGCGAAAGTAGTTTTCATCATTAATTCTTGTTGCACAAACACCACATAACTATCGTTGAGCACGTAAGCAATTACACAATATACTCAATCACAATAAATAGATTCATTTATGATCGAATTATGTCAATAATACAAGCAATTCAAAAGAACTGGGCACCCTTAAGGCCCCAATATGTCTGCAAGACAACAGCAACTCTATCTTCTATTTTAGCTATGATTTACCAGCTCTCACACACTCATAAGTCATAACGTTGCAAAGGTCTTCTAAACGGAACAAGATAACCCAAAGAGAGATAGAAAGATGAAGAAAGAGCTTAAAGATTAAATATAACATAGAGCCTCATGGTGATCAATTGTAGCTCAACTCAATAGTTAGAGCTCAATCCCACCACCTAACCTTCAATGTCAATGAATGGTGTTTATGGATTCCTTCTCAGAGAGTTGGCAAAAGTTGACCCGACACAACACCAAAATTCAACCCCGATACGAAATTAGTGGGTTTGGTTTGAGATTTTTGACCCGTTTAATTAATTAGTAGCCATGATTCAGACACGAAATGAATTCAACGAATTCAGGTCGACAATATGTGATACAAGTCTGACACAACAACCCATGTAATCGGAAAAATAACCAATTGCAATTTTGTCAAATTTTAAACTTATTCGCTAGTGCTGAAATGCTGATGATAGTGAAGATTTGATTACATTTCTATATAGATTGTGTCTAACAATTTAGAAAATTGGGTAAAAAGGTTACTGATTATAAAAGGTTAACTTAGCCAATTAAGTGGATCACCCCAAATTTTCATCAGGTAGGATTAGGGTTAAACTCGCTGATCCATTCAAAAAAGGGGACGTGTTGAGATGTCAACCCGTTCATTTGTCAACCCGAACACAAACCTATCGACATAGTTACCTGAGAGCTCTATGGCTCTTCTTCTGAGTTTGATGCCTAGTTTCCATGACTGGGCTTTTCTAGTGACCTACGTTCAACACATTCCTCTCAGGCCTCATAAAGCTCTGCCCTACAGAACCGGGCCCAGATGAAATGCTCTTTACAGCTTTACCGATTGCAATTGCAAACCACTTTACTGGGTCACTGAGGCCCATATGCCTAAATTAGAGTGTATTTCCTGCCAACTATGGACTATTGTCTATTATGAAACTCGGGTCCTTTAGAGTCAGTCCACCCATCATTTCCAAAGCGTGGGCAATACATTTCCAATAGTTTGCTTCAAAAGAGAAGATGAGAACAACCTTAGCGTGGCACCAAGTTGGCCTCATAAGTCAAATTATCAGCTCTTGTTTTCTTCAAAATCATCATCTGCTGCCACTAATTTTCGTAAGTTTCTCGAGGTCCACTTATGTATATACGACTGAACCATCCTTTTTGGGATTATAGTTATAAATAAAAATATAAAGGAGATGCATTGTACAGGTGTTAGCTTATAATCCATAGCCACACAGGTACAGAACTGAGCTAGTGTTTTGTTAATGTTCAATACGTGGTTGGGGAGTAGTAGAAACTTGTCTATCCAATCTAAGACTGGCGGAGCTGCTGTTTTAAGGAGTACAAATTCATGGTGGTGCTGAGCTTCCAACCTGTCCACTTACAAACCAATGCTTACAGCTGTGGGCAGCTATGTTACTATGGCGCCAAATATAGGATAAAGCGGATCCCTAGTCCCCGATGCGGAATAGCAGAACCAACAGGGGAGCCGGCTCCCATGGGACAGAAGACTAAATACAGGGATGGCTTCTTGGAAAAGGCCTTTATGACGCTTTTCGCTAGGAAGATGGAGAAGTTCGCAGCAGGGAAAATACAGGGGAAGCCTGGATTGTTGAAGCACGACTATGAGAGTTTTGTGGATGTTTCAAGGAAAGTAATGCAGGGGCGATCGCGCCTGCAGCAACAGGAGGTAGTTAGGGAGGTGCTTTTGTCTATACTCCCTCCTGGCGCCCCCGCTCAGGTCTTCCCCTCTGCTCTCACATTTTCTCCCTCATTTCAGCCTTTATCTAAAATATTTTCATGGTACACACTTCACAGAAGCTACAATATCAACAATTTTGGCACCATACTACTCGTGAAATACTACTACGTTAGGTGTCATGATATGGCTTAGTCCAATAGAAAATGCAAAATAATAACGTTGTTTCTTTATTGCAGTCTTGTGTAAGACGGGCTAACGGAGTTCTGGTTTAATGTCTCCAGTTCAGGAAATTGTTTCCACCAACGAAATGGGCAGCTGAGTTCAATGCAGCACTCACAGTGCCTTTCTTCCACTGGCTAGTTGGACCTTCTGAGGTAATTTTATTGCCCCTCCGCACACCCCCTTCTCCCCGGAAAAAAAGGGTCAGAGCTTAATACTAATTAATCTACTGCACACAAAGAATCCATATGGGCTTTTTTGCCTTATAGGTTATTAGCGTTCAGTGACGCGTAATGCATCTACTGCTATTAGCGATTAATCTACTGGAATAACACAAAAAATTTGCATACAAATATGTTCAGTCGTTGTTGAATAATCAATAGAGCTCAGAGAAAAACCTCAATTCATGAAGAAAGGCATCCACGAATCCAGCCATTGGCAATGTATCCTATGTCCTCAGTTGCAAACTCATGATATAATTCATCCACATAGCTTGAACAAGTACTGTGCAATTTGCCACATTCTCAACCACTGTGGTGCACTGGTGCCTGATATCAAATACAATGGCTTGCTTAGTTTGATCCTAAGCCTGGAAAAGAGAGAAAATAAATGTATGACGCATGTAAGATTATCGATGCACGGATGGTTCAATGTTAGGATATAAACTGGACTTTAGAGGCAATATTATGAACAACCCCCTCCCCTCCTATAAAATGTTTCTATTTTACTTTTGCTCTTCATGTTTGAGTAAATAACAAGCATGAAGAAGCTTCCTTGCTGAGAGAATGAGTAGTAAATTTTCTGCAAAGCTTGTGTTCTAATGAACTAATTCTAACATTCATGATGTAGGTAGTTGAAGTGGAAGTGAACGGAGTGAAGCAAAGAAGTGGCGTGCATATAAAGAAGTGCAGGTAGATTGTAGTAAAATCTACATCAGATTCTAAGTATTAGGAGCTGGTCTCTCTTGATGGGCCAAACGCCCCAAACGCCAATAACTCTCAATTGTTATGTAGAATAACTTTTCAAGCAGTTTTTTTGCTTGTTTCTCGTTATATTGGAGCATTTGAGTCACAAACATAAAACTGAAAATCATTCCTGCCGTTGTTCACCCAGGTACCTAGAGAACAGTGGATGCGTAGGAATGTGCGTCAATATGTGCAAAATCCCAACACAAGATTTCTTCACCAACGAATTTGGGCTTCCTCTAACCATGAATCCAAGTATAGTTCTGACTACAAAAAGAGGGTCAATTTGAATATTGATACAAACTGATACTACTTCTAGTAACCATTAAACTCGTTAGACTGCTAACTCTGGTCCAAAGGGAACCATCATGTATCAGTTAACTTGGAAGCTCACTCTGCAAGTTTCTTCTCTGTTTGTTGTATTTCTTAAGGCTTAATCCTTACCTCGACTTTGTTCAGATTTTGAGGATATGAGCTGTGAAATGGTATATGGGCAAGCTCCACCACCATTTGAAGAAGATCCAGTCTCTAAACAGGGTTGTTTTACAAGTCTATGTAAGGACATAATAATTTACTAATTTAGCTATTTGGTACGATGAGAATTCTGTATACTAGTTTTCTGACTGGTAGCACGTTATTGCAGGTACCGTAGCAAATACAAGCACTAGTGTTTGTCCCAAATTGCAGCCATAAGAGAGGCCTCAATCACTGGTTGGCTGTATCAACAGCTAGATGAGCAAGAACTGCTACTTGCTCCGAAGGCTATTGTAGATAAAACGAAGCAAACACAAAGTGACGATTGGGCTCATATTTATTCATGTAATCACAAATCCCTCCGCGGTGTATTTTTGTCTACTTTAAGCTGTGACATGGGTCTAAAAACTGTTGAGATCCTGTACACGACCTGCTAGGCTGCTATGCAATATCCAAAACACAGAATATTGGCTTGTGAATGTAAGGGCATAAATTTACCTATTATGTAAGATAAATTACCTATCTAGGTAACTTTGAAAATAACAGCTTTTTAAGTCCGGTCTTCATTTTCTATGGCTTGAGCAAAAGAATAAACTCAACACAGCTTGACAGTAATCAACAAACACACGTACACACATTTCATTGGTAGAATGGTAGTTCTATATGTTTTTTTCTTCTTAATGTCCGGAAATTATATCAAACGAGTTGTTAAACTGAGATGGTAGAGGTATACATAACATAATGAATCTATGTGCGATGCTTTAAAAGACAAGTAAAATGGACAATTGAAAATATTTCTATGGCATCCACAAAAATTACATTCACGAAAAATATTTGCAGTTTGTTGTTCCTGTAGTATAAGGGCAACCAGGGCCGGTCCTGAGGGGGGGCAAAAGGGGCAACCGCCCTGGGCCCAAACAATCGAAGGGCCCATAAATTTTAAAATTATGTTATTTAAAAAGAAAAAAATTATATATTATATGTATAACTTGCATGTGATTCTAAGAAGAGTGAGAAACTTTTCCTATATAAGTGTTAGGGCCCATAAAAAAATTACAACCTTGTTTTCACACGATTTTTTTTATTGAAATAGGGCCCCAAAATTTTGGCTCGCCCTGGGCCTACAAAACCTTAGGAACGGCCCTGAGGGCAACTTTCATTGCCCCAGATATCAAGGATGTTTTTTTCATGGACTATATGTTAGCGTGCCTTCATATCTCAGTTAATTTGTCTGAAACTGAACCCTGATAAAGTGATAATGCTGATTTATTATTTTCGTCGCAAATTTTGATTGTTCACATATGCAACATCATACAAGATATAGTACGCCACAGAAAGACAGTAGCATAACTAGATATGGTGATTTCTTATAGCGTAATGTAAAGGAATTTTCTCAGGTATTTCCTCAATTTAGGCCGCCTATTAATGCTGTTAGCAAGACGCCAGGGCAATAAAGATAACATCCTTTAGACCTAGAAAACAATGTCCGGCCATGAAAGCAATCAAGCCTAACAAGTAACAACAGGCATGATAATAACTTTAAAAAAAAAAAACAAGCGTCACGTATGCAATTACTACAGGAACAACAGACTCCAAATATTTTATGCTCCCACGTGAAATTCTAGTTACCTCCTACCTGGCCCCTACAGCTAAAGAAAGCCAAGCAAGTCCACATATTGGAAATTCATACCAGCATCCATAGTCTCCACCCTTTCTATGCGATTGCTCATGGACTTGGTTTGTATAAATAACTAGTTATTGGACCCAGCGATGTCGGGAAATCGTGACTTTTATATATTATTTGACGGTAGAGTTTATAAATATATGGATATAATTGGTACATTCGAATTACTTAGTTTAGTATAGTCAGGTGCATTAGATGTTGTCATGACAAAGTTGAATTATTTCAAATTTATGTAGTAATTGAGCATGTTAGCGTGTATACATATATCTATAATTATTTGATGTTGTCAAATAAACTGTGAAAAATATGTTTTTATTTGTGTTATGTTGATTGTTTTTCCATCCATAAAGTTTTGAAGTCGGAAAATAAAAAAAATATTGATGACAATAGACACTCATAGTGTATTATGTTAAGGAATAGTCTTTTTTTTTTTTTTTTGCATTAGTGTGATTATTATCATAATGTTATATTTAGTTGACATTTATAGATTTTTTTAGTAATTTAGAGAGAGAGAAAAACTTGTTGTAATTAATAGACATGATGACGTGGCATGATATTGTTAAAAATAGCGTGGCGCAATATCTGTACTTGAACGGATTTTAACAATATTGTATGTATGTATAGATTTATGGACCTGGACACTTAGTATGTGTTGCATGTGACCTAAGTCTCCTCGATCCGTGACTGCTAAAGAGTATATTATTATTTGTATTCAATCCCGTATAAACATTTTAACTGCTCTATTTTCCAATCCCCTCAATTAGGCACCGAAAACATGCCTTAAAAACCTTGATGTGTTTCTTTTTACGACCAACCTATAAGAGCTGGTGGATGGTATGTTTTGCAATTTCATTACTGGAGTAATGGTTAATTGAGCATATGCCCTGGCACAGTGGCACTGTATTAGTTACTAAGTTGGAGTAATCCTTGATGAAAAACAGAGGAACACATACAAAGGACAAAAGGGCTTTTATCCTCAACCTCGGCTAACAATGTCCTTGTTCATTTCATTCCCCTCTGACCGTTGGGATAAGGTACTGATGGGCCCCAATTTAGACATTCAATACAAAGTCGTCCCGTTTTGCGCAGTTGATCCCGTGAACTCCAACTTTCTCACATAACTACCAACGAACTCCTCCACCTTCTACATATATAAAGGATGCTAATACAACTCAATACTCATCTTCAACCAATCTACTATATCCTGCAAGACTCCTCCGTTGTCCTCCTTTAGAAAAGGCTTAAGAAGGATAACGGACGGGGCCAATGACAACAACTTCCTCCCTAGTTGCACTCATTCTATACATTACACTATCATTCTGTGGTGTAACCTCCAAAACCTTCGACCCTCAAGATTACTCCGATGCCCTCGAGAAATCAATCCTTTTCTTTGAGGGACAACGTTCAGGGAGACTACCAACAAACCAACGCCTCACATGGAGGGGTGACTCTGGGTTGTCTGATGGCACTTCTTACCACGTAACTAGCATGACATTACAATCACCACCAACAGTGAAATAAATGCACTAATCCTGACGAAACTTTCTTGATGTTTTTCTTTTCAGGTGGATCTAGTAGGAGGTTACTATGATGCCGGAGACAACGTCAAGTTTGGCTTGCCAATGGCCTTCACCACCACTATGTTAGCATGGAGCGCCATTGAGTTTGGAAGCTTGATGCACGACCAGCTTTATAATGTTAAAGCTGCCATTCGCTGGGGCACCGAATATCTTCTGAAAGCAGCAACTGCCACCCCGGACACCTTATATGTTCAAGTGAGTAATCAAAAAAAAAAAAAAAAGTGACGTTCTATCAGTAGTATGGCATGTTGCGCACAACAGATATTCTAAAGACTTTAACTACACAACTAATCACTGAGAAAATGCTCTTAGGAAGATAATCGACGTGACATCTTCATCTGACAATGACAACATTGTGTACCACGCTGACATCATTTTCACATCACATAGTTAAGTTTTTGGAGTCATTTAGATGAAGGGAAAAGTTGAGTAATTTATAACCTTAACACCAGAGCATGAAATAACTAACCATATTTAGCCAATTACATATGACAAATGACAAGACATGGCCATCCTCAAGCATCACAGAGTAGGGTGAGAAACTGAGAATTGTAGAAAAATGCATTGCTTGACCCAATAAAATGTGGCTGAGCAGCTCTAACTCTTAAGGTTGTGTAAATTTTCAGGTGGGAGATCCGAACTTGGACCACAGGTGTTGGGAGAGACCAGAAGACATGGACACTCCACGTAGTGTATACAAGATTTCGAGACAAAATCCAGGATCTGATGTTGCAGCAGAAACAGCAGCTGCCCTGGCTGCGGCTTCAATAGTTTTCAAGCATTCAGATCCTTCGTATTCAACTAAACTACTTCGCACAGCTATTGAGGTAAACTGGTAGCAGCAAGATATACGATTGCTGCTCCTCTAGAGTACCGAGTTACTAAAGGCAGCTCCAATGGTGCAGGTGTTTGACTTCGCAGACAGGTACAGAGGTTCCTACAGTGATTCTCTAAATTCTGTCGTCTGCCCATTCTACTGCTCCTACTCCGGCTATGATGTAAGTCAGGCCATACTGTCTGTTTTTTTGTCAGCCTGTCAACTAGTCCTAGGATAACCTTTCTTATCTTCAGGATGAACTGCTGTGGGGTGCATCATGGATCCATAGAGCTTCTGGGGATAACTCATACTTGGCATACATTCAATCCAACGGCCACATACTGGGAGCTGATGAGGATGATTTCTCCTTCAGTTGGGATGACAAAAGAGCTGGAACAAAGATCCTTCTTTCCAAGGTTTGCTTTTACATCTCACTTACTTGAACTTAGAATATAGGTTAAATCATCTAGATTAACATATGGTTTTCTGGCAGGACTTTCTGGAAGCAAAAACAGAAGAATTTCAGGTTTACAAAGCCCATGCAGACAACTTTATCTGCTCTCTAATTCCGGGAGAAAACAATTTCCAAGCTCAGTATACCCAAGGTAACATACTTCTTGTTTATCTTCCCCATTGCGATTGAGGAGGGATGGTGCCTTGATCCTCCAAATGAAACCAAACTTTCTCATTCGTGTGTTGTCAACATGTCATGTTGTAGATATCTCATACAATTAGATTTTGCAGGAGGACTATTGTTCAAACAAAGTGACAGCAATCTACAGTATGTCACTTCTACATCATTTCTCCTGTTGACATATGCCAAGTACCTTGATTCACAAGGGCAAATCACCTCATGCGGCTCTTCAACAGTCACAGCAGAAAAGCTCATTAACCTTGCCAGGCAGCAAGTGGACTATATTTTGGGCGATAATCCAGAAAAAATGTCTTACATGGTAGGATTTGGGAACAAGTACCCGTTGCATGTTCATCACAGAGGTTCCTCCCTCCCATCAGTGCGCTCATACCCTACACACATTGGGTGCAATGACGGGTTCCAATACCTCAACTCAGGTTCTCCAAATCCAAATGTTCTGGTTGGAGCTATATTGGGTGGCCCAGATCATGGAGACAACTTTTCCGACGACAGAAATAACTATCGGCAGACTGAGCCAGCAACCTATATCAATGCTCCCTTTGTTGGTGCGGCTGCTTTCTTCGCGGGACAAAGTACAGAAGACTAAAACAAGCATAGCCAATCTAAGAGTCACGCTATTCCAATATGTATCTATGGAGAAGAATGAGCATTCAAAAACTGAGAAGATTGGACCTTTTTATCCCAGTTAGAGATAAAGAACTTGTGAAATTCTATACATGATAAAAAAAAACACATTTCAGCTCAATATCTTCCACTATCATCATACTCCTCAACGACATTTATCTACTCGTATCCTTTCAACATGCAATACCAAGAAACCAAAATACTAAATTAATGAGTAATGTACTATTCCAACTTAAGGCTCGTGCAGATTAAGATAAGAACAATGATCACTAGATTAATTCAATGACAGGTAACAGAAACATCATCGGATGATGTTTAAGTGTTTAACATAGTACCATTGGTTGCGAAAAGAGGTTTCGATTATTGGGTTAGGAGGCGCAAAGGCTACTAATGTAGACGGGATTCGAACCTAGGCCGACAACCATGAGTTGAGTAGAACTTAGCTAGCTCATATTTGGAAGGATGCGATTAGCTTACCAAATGCACTTCCGACGTTTTAGAATAAAATGATTGTCATGGTAATTATAAACGGCCTAATAATGGCATACATGCATACATACGTACTTATCAAAGTTATCCAGGCTAGATAACAGAGGCAAAGTGACATTCAATGATGCTTTTTTTATTTATTTATTTTTTTAAAACAAGCAAAGTGACACAGACTCATTATTACTCCGTACTATATTGATTTTTAAGAAATGAGTATAAATTAATTTGGCAGGGGAAGCAAAGAGAACCAGAGAAGAGGGATGTATAGTAACAGAATGAAAAGAGAAGAAAATTACCCATTTGAGTTGTTCATTCCGTCTTCGTCTATCATTCCATTCCACAGCCAAGAACGCCGCCAACAACCATTCCAGTGGGTTTCCGCACCCCTCTCCTTCTCAGCTGGAGTGCTTTGCCGAGGCTTCTCGAGAACACTTCGGCCCTCGTTTTTACTATCTTTAAGCGCGCACAATTAGCACGATTCAAGAGCTGCCAAAACCAATCCCAACGGCCCGAAACCGACCCAGAAGGATAAATGACCCGAACCAGATATGACCCAAGCCAACATGAAACTGACCCGAATGTTGCATGACCCGGATTGACCCGGGCACGGCATGATCCGACCCGATCCGCCCGTTTGACAGCACTCAAAGACTGATGGCTCGATTAGTCTTTTATTGGGCAGGGACTTTCAATACAGCACCAAAAAACAAAAAGGAACTTTAATATTAGTTGACTAGTTTATTCATAACTAGTTGTGAAGCCCGTGCGATGCCCGGGCCACCTATAAATGCTCATTTGTTATATGTCGATTCAATTTTAGCCCATACACATCATTTTGATATTTAAAATAGTAAATGGTTAACTTTTTTAATTGTTACCCGTGG
>CAAKMY010040272.1:0-17731 GCA_901111285.1 Corrigiola litoralis
CCCCCCCAAGGGACAACTCTTCATCCCCCCTACCAACTCCCCTCCTCCTTCCCCACACACACCTTCAGCCCTCGATCACAAACCAACAGCCAGCATATCAAACCCTCTCACCACAACAAACCAGCAAAAAAAGAGGCAAGGGATCCTCAGTTTAGTTCTTTGTCGTCTTTCCTCATCGCAACTGACAAGGCAATTGTTCATACAGGTACGAATTCTTGGAAAGCTTGTCACGTTTGACTAGATATATGAGAAACACTTATTTCTTGGTGATGATTACTGTGGGGCAATACAGGGGCGACCAGAGTTTAGGGAGTTGGTTCTGAGTGACGCTACTTAAACAGTTGTCTTGAGGATGGTGGTACACGAGTGCAGAGGGTAGACATTATTCTTTTTCTTAATCTGACTTTGGTCTTGGTCATGTGATTAACTGGACTCGTATAGGTACAATGTCGTATGCAAAACTGGACCAGACCAAGGACGAGCCCAATTTGGCAAATGGTTGTCACCTTGGTAGAGTCCAATCTTGCACATAGCCTGAACTAGGTGAAAGCCATGTGTGAAATTGGGCCAAGCCAATACAGAAAACTAGAGGATAGCCAAGTTTTCCACATGGCTCGAGAGCTCGACCATGGCAAGGCCCAGTTTTTCCATTTGGTCGGCCCTGGCTCGGCCCAGTTTTTCATACAAGAATGAGGGTAGTTTTGGAAAGATTAGGGCAACCATAACAATAAAATTTTTAAGGGAGATGATTAACAGCCCTCTCAAGCAATTTAAACTGTAGTTTAAAAAACTATAATCAGTTCTTTACATAATTAAGTGTATATCATCAGAAAATTGATATATACACTGTTTCCACTTTCCAGTGAAAAAGGGTACCATATCAGATACCCAAAACAGCTGAAGCAGATCAAGATTAGCATCACTCTCAAATGAGCCATTACTAGAAGGTGACAAGGAAAACCCAACCAAATAATGACGTTCAAAAAAATACTAATCCATCAACTGCCTATCGTTTTGGGGAAATTACACTCGGGCAACCTGACGTAACAACATCTTAGGTGGCCTATAACTCATAGGCGAAACTTATAATTGTGAATCATTTTTCTAACAAATTAAATCCTAAATGTTTGGAAGTTCAACTAACAATTCTCCTTTTTGAGCTAAGAATTGTTAGAAACCATTAGTAAGGTCAGGTTGAAGGCACCAAAAATTCGATAAAAAAATATGAGTTTCACCGAAGTTCGGGCCACCTAGAAGTATTTTCCCAAAACCTTAGCTGCCTAGGTGCAATTTTTTAATTAGAATTTGACATTACTGCATAAAGTTGACAGTAGCCAAAAGGTGATCCTGTCAAAACCTTCAAGATGAATGAACTACCGACTCTAAAGACTTACATAAGCAAGTACAACTAGTTTCAGGCACAAGCACATATAGGCTTTAGAATATTATATGGTTTTCATTAAGAAGGTGCTTCAGTATACTGATATTCTTTTCATCAAGAAACCTAGCTGCCTCTGCAATCCACCCTTTTGTATATTTTCATTGTTCATTTCTTTCTGAAGATCCCTCTTTTGATTTTAGGGGAAAGGGGGGGGGGGGGGGACAGAAGCAGGTGGTATGAGCAAATCCAACCCTATGCAGCACACCATTACAAGTGCGAAAAAATGACTGTTGAAAATACATCTTCCTGCAGGAGCAGCCAGTTATGAGAGACAGTATAACAGTACTCTAAAACAGCAAGAAGAACAAGAAAGAGGGTCACTAAACAGAACATGAACAAGCTATCCACGGGAGCTGATACCACAGACTACAAAAGGATTCTAGCAAAAGAACTAAGAGGCAATAGTACATAATAAACAATACCCCTCAACATTGTTTTGGAAATGTAAATATCGACCCAAAGAGCATAGAGAAAGTCGAGTGAAAAAAAAAAAACAGACAAGGTGAACAAGAAAAAATTTGATAAAGCAAAACAGTAAGTCGCCACTCATGCATGAAAATATCAGCTGGACAAGTCAATTATCTTACAACTCTACGAAGTATAGGCTCCAATGATGAGCAGAGTTTCTGCAAGCTGTCCACCTTCAGAGCTTCTACGATTACACTGCAAGAAGAGGGTATGTTTTAATGAAATTTATCATCATGGCCAAAATAATCTAAACGAATCTAAGATATTTCAAACTGTGATAGTGATTTCAGGAGCTGTAAAGTTTAACCATGGTTGATTCAGCACTAATCTGTGTATGGTATAGCCAAAATATCCACAGCAAATATGGAAGCGTGTCATTTTATTAAGGAACAACGTAGCAACAATGCAGCTTGTATAAGCCTTTATGTTTTCCAATAGATTTTTTTCTCACCCTCCTATACATGTAAGCGATGGAACCTATGGAGTAACTATGCTAGAGCGCTTTCATGGTGAAAGGCATATTAAGTTAATACCAATAGGTGTATTTCATTATGTTAAGCAAACACAGCTGAAGTTATCCCTTGTCACAATGTTAGGACCAAAAAATAAAAATAAATAAGAAGAAGAACAAGAAGAAGAACAACGGCTCCCCAATTAAGGCGAACTCAAGAAGTATCAGATTATTACCACAATAAATATGAACTCTAATTGGTCAGAAGTCAGAACAACAGTCTAGAAGCTAACTATAAGTACAGTTATCAACCTGCTCACAGCTGTGCACTCAACCAGACAGGCACACACCTAAGGCACTGTAAATTAGACAGCTAGTTATCTATTCTGAAAGAAATCCAACATTTACAATATAGTTGTGCATAGGCTTACAATATTCCTAAGAAATACAAAAATCAGAAAGGCAAAACCAAATTTAGGACGAACTTGTGCAGTTAACGACCCCCCCCCAAAAAAAAAAAAAAGGGAAATTCTAATTAGTGACCTAAGGTTTTGCAATTTCCAAGATGTAAACTTAAAAACAGATTCTAGTAGCGAGGTTTGGAATCGGTGTACTCCGTGACCAAAATAACAAGTTGCCGTTGAGCTTATTGTTAAACCATTTATCCTCCAAACCCTTTTGTAATTTCCCAACAAACTTTATCTTCCACTTCCCTCCAATTATGAACCTTCCCCCTCTAATCATTGATTGGACTTCAGCAAATATTTATATTTTGAAATCAAAGAGCGCAAACACAAGATGAAGTAACAGATATTGCTACTCAAAACTTTATTTATATAAATCTTAAATCTTGCATATATGAATGCAAAATTTGATGAGAAAAGAACAAAAAATAAGATTTATCCTGGCGGCTGGCGGGATAATGCAAGCTATAGGGAGGGATGGAGATATTCCGACGGAAAAAAATATATATGTCTAATAATTAGAGGAGAAATGGTTAGAATTGGAAAGCAGTGGAAGATGAAGTCTGGTGGTGAATTGAAAAAGGGGATAGAGGAAAAATGTTATAACACCAACACTTAACAGCAACTTAGTATTTTGGTCAAAAGTATACATCAATTCCAAACACCAACTTATAAAATGTTTCTATGTTTGGGTATATCCCGGAAACTGCAAAACCTATGGTCACCAACTAGAATTTCCCCCCAAAAAAGGTACAATAAACGTACAATCGAAATGCTGAAAATTCCTATCCTTAGAAAATAGAAATAATCGATCAAAGTTAACAGCCAACAATGAACAGGGAAACACACAAATTAAGAAATTGGCAAACGGAAAGCTCTAAGAGAAAACTAGTATAGCCATATGCTCTAGGATCAATGCGTGATAATCAAAGTCAATGATGAAGAAGTGTTCTAATTATCTTCTCTCAGTGAGTCCGTGCAAATGTTCTATCAGGTTATCTCTAAAGAAGACTGCAATACACACAATTATGTACCGGCTATGGATTAGCTTATGTTCTTTTAACAGAAGAACGATTCCTCTTAACTTCACTCCAGACCATGCAACCAGTGTCAATGCATGAACTTGTCAGGTAGTGTGTTTATCTTCCAGATAAAGACTTATATTTAACATGAGTCTCACGAACAGTGAAGAACTAACTGCAAGTGTAACAGAATAACAGCTGACCTTAAAGTACAGCACACACCTCAGACTTTAGGCATATGTTTACCACATCTAACAACAGCTTAAAGCTTACACGCGTAACATTGGGATCTTAATATCTAATAAGTTTTAATACCATATCATAGTCACTAAAAACCAACAATATGAAATACTATTTCTTGGAAGGGAAGAAAACACTCGAATCAAGAGAAACGCAGCATGGACTTCATCCATAGAAGTCCAACGAAACAAAGGTACATGCAGCACTAGGATTCTGACCACTTTAAACATGCAAAGAAAAAAAAAAAGCTACACACAGCACTAGGATTCTGACCACTAACACTTACAAGGAACATCAAACTGGTTCAAACATCCAGACTGATTCATGGAACTCATTTATTAGAACATTCAAAAAAATCAAACAAATACATCTAACATGAAGCAAACCATGCCATGGACAGCACATCCCTTCTCTTCACACTAAGTTACTAATTATCAATCACCATTCACCAACCAAAGACACATAAAATGAACAATTACACCAAAAGCATATGTTAAACACCTAATTGGAAAACAACAACCTCCAAAAGAACATCAATTGCCTAGTTAACAAACCAAACTATCTATTTTAGTAACATCATATGAGATATATCATCAATGAACAGCCAAAACATACAGTACCTAGCTAAAGCAGGCCGCTTTCGCTCAGGCTGCTCATCATCACCACCACCACTACCACCACCAGTATCCAAGGCCCTCTTCCCTCTCATACTATTGGATCTCTCCATAGACCTTGTTTGCCTCTGCATTTCCTACCACCAACCAATATCCACAGATCTGAAACACCAAACCAAATACAAAATTATTAGCTTTTTGCTCAAATTAACAGCAACCCCTGTCAGGTCCCACCAAAATCACATCCTCATATGGCAGAAAAAAAAACTCCATAAACACAAAATATTACACAAATTTTCACTGTTTCTGCAAAACAAATACAACCCATTTCTTCACACAAAAACACCAAAACAAAAACAAAAAAAAGATGCAATCTTTGTCACTTTTTCTGTAAAACAAAACATACCCACCTCAACTTTCACCAAAAATGACAAACCCAGATGGCAAAAATCACTAAACACACAAAAAAGATAAAAAAAAACTTTTTCACCAAAAATCACTAAACACACAAAAAAGACACAAACTTTGTCACTATTTTAGTAAAACAAAAGCAACCCACTTCAAATTTCACATAAAAGCACATACCCAAATGAATAAACACCAAAATGCAAAAAATTAATAAAGGAGTAAAAAAGGGGTGAACAGTTACCAGACCAGTAAAAAGTTGAGCAGCAGAAAAAGCCAAATTACAAATGATATTTTATTTTACTTTTTTTACTTTTATACTATGGTATATAAAGGGTGAGACATAAAGACAAGAGTGATCAAATGTTTCAGGACATTAGTTGAGTTGAGTTTATCTAGTTGAGTTAAAGAGTAGACTTTGACTAGAGAGTTAGTTCTGCTGGATATGTTTTCTAGTTTGTAATATTTTCTGGTAGATCTTTTTGTTGGGGCAACTGATGTGACGTGTAATCAATTAATCATGTATACATGTCCAATGTATTTTTGTAAGTGTGCAACTTGTTATCTCATTCTTCATTGGTTGTTACTTGTTGGGGTCCCTTTTAATTAAATCTTTGCCGTTGGACCTGTATTATTTTGCTTGTTCTCTTTTAGCAATTTAATCATTCTTTTGGATTAGAGTACAACTTTACAAGCATGAGGTTCATTAGTGCTCACTACATGACGTAGAGAGTATAATAAAGGAAATGTTATTATTAATTTGGCAGTCATTTGAATAGCTATTAAATTGATAGTTATTTTGTACGTCTTTATCCTTTCGTATATTAAACACTAACTATTTTTTGGCTCTAACGATGTTTGAGGGTCTGTAACTTTAATTTACATTACTTTTTTCTATTCCAGTCAATCATTTGTCTAAAGAAAATGTATATGATTATATTTCAGTTTTTCATTCTATAAGATTAGCGTTTCGAAAATATTAAAAACATTACTAATGTGTTCATAAAGTATAAATTACTTAAGTAAAGTTTAGTTTATCATTATGAACAAAATCAGATGACAATTAAGGAGTTATTAGTAAATGTGATGTTTGTGGTATATTACATAATGATATCTATATATCATTGAATTGACATGTCACACCTTTTTTAATGATAATGATTGTGTGAATATCATCAAAAGGTATGCTAGTGGACAAAAATATATAGAGATGGATCCACCTTTTATGAAACTAGCATGCTAGCTTAAGATACTTGGGAGATATTTTCTACTAAAACCAATACAAAAAAATTTGAATAGTACTAAATGTTTGTGTATGATAATGAAATTACTAATTGGTTGTTTAAAAAAGTGAAAGTAGTGTTAGTGTAGTAGTTTTGCAATATTAATCTTATAATCAAATTAAAAAACAACATCATATCAGTATTGATTAAGAAAAATTGAATTTACACAACACGTATATAGTTTTTCAAATTGTAGCCAATTATATCTTTATTAATGACATCGGTTGCCAGGTTTTAAAAAGTTTTCATTGAGTCATATTTAAGACACACTTTCTCCGTTTTATTTTGAACCAAAGATTATGAAAGTTGGTAAAATGGGGTCCCAAATGACTGAGTTGTTACTTTCTAGGGAAAATAGTAAAGAAGTGAAAAATTCCCAACTAAAAATATTGAATCTACGACTAATTGATCATGTAAATACAAAACAAAATCTGGCCATGAACTATTTATTCTACCTACCACTTGAGCTCATAAGAAAGATTTTCGGCAATTGTTACATTCACGAAAACGGCCGAGATTTAGAAAGTAAACAAGGGAAACAACTACTACTATCAAATGTCATCTATTCACATTTCTCATACAGCCACTCGAATTCTGAAGCTTCAAATACATGAACAAAACAGCAATCAGCAGTAATTACTAATTGAAAGCACTTCATAAGATCAATAAAGCTACTGTTACATCAAGACTTCCCCAGATATCATGATTGCCTGGGGATTTGGCACTACAAACTGCTCAAGATTTTAGCACCCTCAGGTACCCTAACTGTGACCGTCCAACTAAACTATGCTCATCAAACGCAAGATTTAGTGCTGCTTTTTGTGAAACTCGTCGATTTTCTGATACAGCTTCGTAAGCAACTGGTTGCAAACGTGCGGAGAGGTGCAGGGTCCACACATGAGATAAAGGACGTTTCCTAGGGGCCTCATGCATATGCCATTCTCACGGAGCTCTTGAACCAGACACGCCGCATAAGTGGATGCATACCTGCAGAATAAGAATTTGTCTCATGCTTTAGATGTCGCTAAACAGTTGATCATGTTCAATATACTTTCGTTTGTTAGTCATGCTTGTCAAGAAAAGGAAACATTCCAACCCTTCTCACTGACAGTTTACTTATATCCATAGCGTTGGAAAATGAATTTGCACATACTAGATAAATAACAAGCAACTATTTTCAATAGAAAACATATCAGCACTACTTTCCAGCTTCAATTAACAGGCTGATAGCTGAAACAAATACAGAAGCATCGTTCTTCACACAACAATGTCTAACTGGGGTAGCAAAATTATTGATATGGCTTTCTACATTACCCGGTATTAGAACCTCCAGTATGGAGCTCCAGCGCAAATAGAGTCCCCAGCACTATCAATCTTTTGACTTGTGGATGCAGTGAAATTTTGTCAACAAGTTCTCCGTCCCACAGCTGATAGGCGTTCACACACAAGAACAAACATGAGACAATGAGAGGAAGAGAGAAACTTAAACTTAAAACCATTAACAAACTCAACACATTGGATCTTGTTGTCGTAGTTGTAACCACTAAGATGCAATATATCATGCAAACTAAACAAAGTAAGGTCTATGGTTCCATTTTGACCATCTTAAATGACTAAATCAATTGCAGAATGCAGACTCACAAAAAGAAACTAACACATGCGAGCAACACTGGGGTTTGTTATTTTAGCAAAGCTATCCAGAAGAGCCAAGACACTACAATCTGTTAAAAACACCAATAGATACGGCTAGGCACTGACCTCCCTGAGTACATTTCCTTCAGGCAGCATATTAATGTTTTTCTTGGGGTCTTTGAAACTCATAATAGATCTAACAGCTGCTGTACATCCCATAGCATGTGCAGAATAAGAGTGACCATGCAAAAGTGCCTTCAGCTGCACCATAACAAAGTATACAAGATTCATCAAAAGATAAAAGATAGATACTACCAGTCCATTCAAAGGGCCTATAGATAATGAAATCTCATATCATTATACAAAACAATCCCTTCAGATTTTGGTTATTTTTATTAAAAGAAAAAGTATAGACAAAAAGGAATTCTATTTTTTGAAAAATTGTGGTAAAAATTCTCCTGCATCGTATCCCTGAGTGGATTTGTAATGCCTCCTTGCATTTGAAAAATAATGTAGTGGTCAAAGGTTGGTTTACAAGTTTAGCTGACGCAAAATCTGGTGATCAGGGTGATACACAAGTGTAAAAAATGTCTTAATTCTTCGCTGAATTTCCAGCAATCTCATAAGTAATTGAACGATTAAGAGAAAAAGCAGTAAGCTAGAAGGTAGTGAAACATTTGTACAGACTCAGTAGAAGTACAAACAAAGAGGGCTTGAATATGACTAGTTAAAATGCTGAAGACCATGTGAAACTCGGACTCTATATTTTTTCTCAAGTACCCTTGTCGGACACTTTCCACACGGATATGGGTGGGGACACCGAATACTCCATTTTAGGCCAAAAAGATGCAAATTTTTGAAAAAAAAAGCTGAATCCAACACCTGGATACGCAACCGTGTCGGATAGGAGATAACGAGTCCGAGCATCATAGCTGAAGACATTAAGCAAAAAAATTATGCAACTTACCTTTGAGTCTCCCACAAAGGTACGAAAAACAGCTTCTGTTGTTACTGTGGTTGCCAAAGGTATGATCCCACCAGTCATCAGCTTAGCGTAGCAGGCTATATCAGGTGAACAGTGAAGCAGCTCTGCTGCAGACTGGCCAATTTTTCTCTAGTTAAATGCAATATACATACGAAAGAAAGAAGACGAAGCTTCTTTTCTTAGAAAAGAAAATGGACAGAATAGTTAAAATAATTGGTAGCCAACCTCCACTCCCAAGCGCCAAAATCCCGTAAAGACCTCATCAAAAATAACTGGGATATTTCGACTTCGACACTCTTGGACAAGCATCCGTTGAAAAAGTGGATCAACCATATACATACCTCCAGCACCATGTATAACTGCAAGAAAGTTTAGACAGCAATATACCCTCAATTAGAGATACAAAGCTACCATCCAACTAGGGGACCATATTTATTCTAGCAAGAGTAACGTACTAAACTTGATGAATACAAAAGGTTAAATCTTAAAGGGTTTTAAAGCAATATAGGGCAAAAATGGGTTTTCAGGAACTTCTAGAGATTTCAAATTAAGAAAGTTACATTCAAAAAGCCCCTTCGTATCTATTATAGTGGTCGGGGTAACACTGTTAATCAAAGCATTTTGTTTTCCAGAGGCTGGCTGGGCTGCCGTGATGTTATATCCACCACTTCATATACTTAATGTGCCACTTGAAGCCATAAAGCAACAAAGTGGGTCCTGGTGGCCAGGCCACAAGACAAAATGTAACTGATTCCTCCATGTCTCCTACAAGTCTTCAGTGAGCCCTCCTTATTGCCAAGACAAAGGCTACATCTCCTTCAGACAAGTTTCTCAACATTCTAACTATCCTAGAAGAGAGAATACTGAATATTGTATTCTCGTTTTCAAGTACAAGTTCATGAATACCCCACCACTAGTTGCCTCACTAAGTTGTTTGGTCTTCAACAATGTGACTATAACATACAATTAAACAACACAAGACGGATTAAGTGCAAGCAGCCTAACCCCGGCAATAGCACAAGCAGTTCTAGATAGAACCTTGACTGACCTGCTACAGTGTTACTTCACAGAAAAGATTATGCAATAGGCAATATTCGGTGTACCGACTTAAGCAAAAATGTCCAATCAAATTTCTGATTTCTTGCCTAGGTACTTGTTGCATAGTCGTCCTGTGAAATATTCCTAAAATGACATAACTTGTCCTCACAAAATCTTTTCCTTGTATCAAGCTCACGAAAGATAAGAGATAACACATAGCCAATGAAAGACAAGTAACCCAGCAGCCAAGGTGTTGTAGGATGTTGCAACTTTCTATATGAAGCTTTCAGATAGAACATATTGCACAAATAAAAACAAGGAATCAACATTGACCAATCAGAAAAATTCGAACATTTCAACCTAAACATCTAGGCATGTGGCTATTTAATATTTTGTCCCCTATAGAACGCACCCATGGCAGCTTAATAGGAAGTATCTTCCATCTCCATAGGTTACACAAGTAAGCTAAATAGCAAATCAAAGGTAATCGTAATTTCCGTTCAATTAACACAAAAAAAGCCCAGAAAGTGCTTGCCTGGTTCAATGATTAGCGCTGCTATCCATTTGTTCTGTTCTCTTCGAGAGTATGCTGATAATCCTTCTGATATATATGATATATATCTTTGAGAAATTTCTGATTTATCCCTGTTCTTCGAGAAAATTTCATCCCGGAATCTAAAGGCTGCCAAGATTTAGCGTCTTAGATACCAGTAAATAAGAAAAAAGGTAGAGAATCAGGCAACAGTCTGCTAAACATACTCAGGTCTTCTAGCTTATGTCCTTCAGGTTGGAGTTTGTCGGGTAAAAGAAGATTCCACTTTCCACAGTGCATGTGCACGGTTGGTGGGTCCATAAAAAGGCCTCTGCCTACGTACCTACATAAATAACATCAAACCGTAGTCACAAACCAACAGCTAAGCACGAAACAGCAACAAAAACCCAGGTGCCACAGAAACTAAGTATCTCAATTCATAAAAATCATCGAATCCCAATTAGAAAATGGCATGTCGTCACTGGTATAAGAGAACTTTTTTACCTCTATGGTTATTTGTACAGAGAACATGTTCACATTTTTAGGCCTAAGGGTGAACTGCAGAAATGGAAAAATCCTTCTAAGAGAACCACATTAGACATGAAAACGCCAAATCTTAATAAGATATTCAGCCTTAAGAAGATAGCATGAGAAGTATAATAAAACCAAGTAATTACATATTCCTTCTCTCTTCTGACGCCAAATTCTAACTTGTCACATGAGCAATATATGCACATGTATGCACCAAAAATATTTCTACTCTGCATACCATGGTTGCTGGAGAAAGCCTGTGTAGGGTGATGGTGCTTGTGCTTCCATAGCACCCAAAGTGTCACCATGATAAGATCCATTAAGAGCCAGTACCTGCTTAAGGTCAATGACATGGAGGTAAATAAACCAAGTTGCAAGCGAGGAACAACTTTAAACAATCAAACCAACCAAAAAGTCATTTGCCAAACAAGGCCATACAAGGGGCTGAAATACATGTAAAGTTCCGCATTGAGGGACCAGAAATTTGAAAATTAGTTGTTTCTGACATACTTACATAACTCATTAGCCATTTATTAGAATGTTGAAAAATCCAAAAACTATATTCTGAAAGTTGGACGATGTAATATTCATGTTTCGTAAAGATTAAAGCTCCTAGAATTAAGAATGAGGTAGAAAATGTAAGCTCCCTTCTTCCGAAATAAACTGTTGGCACCAGCCCTACATTTTGTCTCTATAAACCGAGGAGAAGGGGGGCTCGACGGGAAGAGGATTGTAATGAAATTAATCCGTTTCTTAGTCAGGTTCCGGGAGTGGGGGTGGTGACTTTTAACTTCTTTGGTTATTGTTTGTATATATCAGAGGTTGCAGCTTTTTAGACATGGACAGAAAACTGAATCCTGCTGGACATAATCAGTAATAAGTAGGAGACAAATTTTTAACAATATATAGAGAACCTAGAAAAGAATTTGTCTCCTATATCCTTAGAGAGACTAATCACTTCCCTCTCTATCTGTTCAGCAGACAATCCCTTTTTATCACTGGATATTGGACTGTGGATTGACTTGAACAAAAAACAACCCACTCATAACAATTATGTTCCAGTTAAGAAGTCACAAAGAAGAAAATAACCCACCGTAAACTCTATAGATCCAACAGATTTCTGGTCAGAAATATCCAAGATCGTTTCATGGTCATGCAAGAATTTGCGAAATGCCATCTTAAGAGCGACTTCAATAGCTGTTGATCCATTATCTGAAAAGAAAGTTCGAGAAGCCCAACCTGTCCATGAATTGATAGCAATTAGGGCATTTTGAAACAAAATGAAAAGCAACTACTTCATAATAAAATGGATATATGAGTGTTACAGAACTTGCTAAAAAACTGATACAATTGGACATATGAACTCTCCAGCTCTGTGTTAAAGGTCTCTCATAGTGCACATTTATCTGATTGGTGAAACAATTGTCCCACGGAAATGTATAGCTAAGTACGCCAGTACGGCAGTACGGCTAAGGATTTTAGAGACAGGGAGCATTGAATTTATGACTGGTATCCTCTATATAACATGTAACACTATACTGGTAATAAATCACTTCAGGAAACTTGAAACTTAGGAAAGGAAATTGAAGAGATCAGCTAAAATGTTGAGAAATAGGGAAAAAGAACAGTCATATCCTGGTCATGCAGGTTCAGGAGAGATGAGGAAGCACATAGTTATTCATGCATGTTGATAGACAGAATCCCATTAAAAAGAATGAAATCCTAGGAAATTCTGATCAGTAATATTGTAATGCCTTGAGTGCAACTATATCACAGAAAAATATTGCTTTACTTTGGAGTAAAAGAAGTCCGCATTGGAAGAAGCATACCCGAAAAAAGATGGAAACGACTATGTCATTTCCTTAGCGGTTTTAAGTCCCAACACATTGGAATTGAAAACCTTTTCGACACCAAATTAAAGGGAAAATTACACTATGGCGGCTTCAAATTTTTAGCTTATTACACTCAGGTGGCCTACCATTTGTACAATTAACTTGAGTGTTACTCATAAGTACGATCAGTTTTCCCGATTAATTGACTTTGACTTCTGGCAATAAATTTAACTTTGACAAATTTTATGAACAGAATATGACTTAAATGACAAACTTGCCCTTTAGAAAAGACATTGCAGTTTCCAAAAAATTGTCATTTTAGTCAAGTTCTACTAATAAAATTAGTCAAAACTAATTAAGTTGTTTTTAATATCAACGTCAACTCGCTGGAAAAATGATGGCAATTAGGAGTAACACTGGAGTTTGACTATAGGCCACTCAGGTGCAACTATAATAATGTTGAGTCACCTAAGTTTGAACACCAAACCACCTCAATGTAATTTCCCTTAAAAGATAGGCATAATCACCAGTCAATGGTGATGCAAATTTGGAAGGTAATTTTGAAAGATTAGTACTCGACTTTAAGATAGCTTAACAAATTTAATATGAAGATGAAGACAGGAAGTGTTATTTTAAAACGAAAAACAAAGATGTAAAGCCAAGATTACCTTTTCCAACTCCTTCAAGCAAAAGCTCTGCACAGTGCAGTGCTGGTTCATAGACATTCTCGGGAAACATTACATGTCCATATCTCGCAGCAGCATATCCCATATCTCGAGCCAATTCAATCTGAAACCACCTAGATTAATAAACAACATTAAAGAACTTTCACATGGAAAAGCGGAATTTTCTGTTCATTTAGATACACATGAACTACTGAGTTGCTCTGCTAATTTCTACCTCAATCTTTTTTATTTGTTCTTTTATATTTCTCCTTTGTAAAAGGTGCTTAATCAATACTCCCTCTAGTTATAATTAAACTTCCTACTTTCCATTTAGGGAAGGTTTTGTTTATTCTTCATAGTTCATACCCTTTTTTTAGTAAGTTTTTGGTAGCAAAATGACCAAAGTGTCCTAAAGGCCCCACCACTCAAAATCACTTTTTCTTATTTTATGCAATAAAGAAGTCACCCAAACCCACTTGGTCTTATTTTATTACATTCTCTTTCTTACTTTTACATTTTTTTTATTATTGTTTATAGCTTTTCTTAGTTTTTGTGCCCCCTTTCTCTATGAAGTTTAATCATAACTAGAGGGAGTACAACAGATGAAGCAAGAAAGAAAGTTTCATCAACAACTTTGGACCACCAAAGGTACTTCCAGATCATGAGACGCTGTACCAAAAGTTAATTTTATCCACCTACGGGTCCACTGAGGGATAATATTCTGTCTGGCAATTTTCTCAATCACAGCATGTACGAAATAACGCATCACATATTTCAAACATTTTGAGTACCTTGGTTACCGAGACTGCCGTTCATCACCAAAGAATCATAGTATTAGCACATTGCAAGTATAGCTATGCAGGTTTTCACCCCCTATCTCTCCAAACCCCCCCACAAGTATCTGTGCAACAACAACAACAAACCCCAAGCATGGATCCCATACAAGGCCAGTCTAGGTTCCACTAGAGAGGTCTAAGATATAAGCAGCCTTACCCTTAACTACTCTAGAAAGAGTAGTACAGAGGTTGTTTCCGAAAGACCCTAACAAATGTAAAATTATTTTAAAAATAAAAAGTTACAGTGGTGGGGCTTACTCAGTTCTCTTCTCCTTCAATTATTGTTAACAAAAATGGTCAACTAAAGGCTGGAAATGACCCTCAGTTTATATAGGAGAAAATAGTGGACTTATCACTAATGTCGTCTGGCGCTGAGATGGAGCTTCCTAGAAACATTTAACAAAAGGGTAGAAAACTACAACTATAGAGGTTTTCATGATGCTTTCACTGTCAATGTGGTACTTGTCTTCTCTTTCTGTCAAGTAGGATATATAGCAGGAGCCTCCAGAAAATTTATTTACCTTGCCATATAACCAAGACAGATCCATTGACAGCATGTTTGTACTAAAGAATGGCATCACTTCTCATATCACCTATTTGAGACAAACCAAATTCTTATCCTCATTTTTGCAGTAATAGCCTATAGTTAGCAATGACATAATGCTTAGAAATTCTCCAGCTTTTACTAGCAGTTCAAGGATGACCCCTGAAGCCGCTCCCTCCAAATATGATGCCCAGACTTCGGATATGAGTTCTTGCTATGATATGTATACATGTGGGGCAGTGAGTTGCACCATAGTCAATCCCTCTGGTGATCTCTTGAAAAACTCATACAGGACCTCCCAAAATAACTTCAGAAATTATCTGCCAGTTGGTTGTCATTATGAAGGGGGTTTACTGAGCTTTACCTTGCTTTCCTAAGGCTCGAGTAAAAAAGTTTCAGGTACAATTGGGTATTCAATGTCACTGGGATGAAATTATCGTTGCAGTTCCAACTTAAGGGTTACCAGGTCCTCTTAGGTTGCATCATCTGTTTTAAAGGAGTTTCTATACTTATCCATAAAACACCACTATGTCAAAAAATTAAAGTGTAAAGGCTTTCATCAGTGTTTCAGAGGGTATGACACGTAAATTGTAAAATACAGAGGGCACGTAACTCATTTATCTGTTGAAACTGGAAGAGCAGAATGAAAAGAGCAATTGTTGACTGTAACCTGTAAGGTAGAGTCAGGCCCTTGAGTCCACCAGCTAGCACATGCATCAAACTGTTGAGTTATGACATCACGAGTACCAGCCTGAAATTATGATGAAAGGTTAAGCTTACTTGCAAAAGTAAACTTGAAACCAACAAAGCCCACCACATGTTACAGGGCCTAGGTTGCTGAATGCTGATAAGGTATTGAGTACTGTCCAGAAATCATTAAGATGATACCATACCATTCAGTAAAAATCAGGCACTTTATAAATCAGTTAGACATAACAATTAATCGTAAATCAAGCAGCATAACCAAAAAATATAATGTCACCTTGTGTACTGAGAATGTTTCACCACAACGGGAATCTATAACTGTGACTTTTTCTTTAGGTACAAGTTGATGTTGCGTAAAGGGCCACCATAAAATATCTCCTGCCTTCTTTCGCATCTCCTGCAATCTCTGTACTCGGTCAGAGAAAGCTGAAAGCAGAATTTGCTTGAGGGAGGAAAATACATCTTCGGATTTCGCAAACCAATCCATCAAGTCATCCGATAAGTCTTGTGGAACTGGAGGTAGTACAAGAACTGGCACACTAAGATAAACACGCACCATCAGTGGTGAAATAGACACGGAAAAATTTGTGAAACATGGGTAAACAGATCAACCAAGAAAGAAACACCAGAATATCCTAAGTCCTAACATTGTTTAGGAGAAAGGGACATGCATTCCAAATGGTTTTTCTTAATTTTAAGAACGTCATCATCATCATGTTTGTAAAAACCCGACAAAGCTATCTAAAACAGTCCACAACTAGCCAATTTAAGCAATTGATCACCAATATAATTCTACGATTCATCCTTATTATAGGCTCAGCTTAACACTTACCCATTCTGAAGATAAGACGACAGAGAGACCTCATTCCCAAGGCCACCATCTTCAAGTACAACGGCAACCACATCATAGCCTCTGAGCTTTAAGGTCTCATAAGCAGAGATGGTTCCAGAGATACCACCTAACTTTCCATCACCAACAAGGATCGCAGGAAAACGGAAAGGCCTACAAATACGCGAAAGAGGCTAAATTGATAAAATCGCATTAAACATGAATCTCTGATTCAATCTAATAAGAAAATCCTGAACTCCTCCCTATCCAAACTCAAGGGGAGGGAATGCAAGAGGGAGTGAGGGGAGTACACGAGGAGCAGTCGACATCAGCCAAGATGCCGCTCATGCCAATTAATTTCTGAGCCTTATGCTCAAATGTTAGCATAACATATCTACTCTATCTACATTCTACAGTTATAAACCAATTATTAAGTTCTTTACAATGGCATGGTCAGCAATAAACTTATAGTTTCTACAAATGTAAAAAAAAACATGCCATAGCTAATAAATGTTTCGTTCTTAACCGTGCTGCAATCAGAGGCTCTTTATCCATAAGAAAGTCTATGAACTGTCCTATGTCCATCTAGCTAAATGTGACTAGTATTATCACTGCATTCTGAGTGTTCGAAACTATTCAGTCTGCTCATCAAGTTCCCTCATGCCATAGCTAATACATGTTCGAGAAGATAAATAATTAATCTCATCGGCCTCCAAGTTCCTAGTTCCTAAAAATACTTTAAAAGTAGCATGTCATTTAGCGACGTGATAAAAAGGCAATGTGGCCAATTACTTTGGAACGAAGGTAGTAGTACGGTAAAAAAGTATCTTATTAAACAAAAGCAGTCAATGCGGACAATTAGGCATAGGTACAACAATGTTGTAGCCATTGAGACAGAAGGATCCTGGCCATTGATTTTTCATAATTGATCACAACCGTCCATCATTTTGTAAAAAAAATCAAACTAACTAATAGCTCATATTGAATACTAAATAATCAACGTCTATGATTTACTGTATTATGGTGGCTAAAAAATTCTCGTGGCTTTCATCGCTAATTTTATCTTAGGGTGTGTTCGGTAACGATAGCTGTTTAATAGCTGTTAGCTGTAATCAGTAGTTGTTATCAGCTGTCAAATAGTAGTTCTTAGCTGTAACTGTCAACATTGGAGTGTTCGGTAGAAATATTATATGTTCATCATATTTTATTTATTT
>CAAKMY010040275.1:0-17940 GCA_901111285.1 Corrigiola litoralis
TGCTTTACCCTTCATTCATCTACTTTGACCTTCAACTTTGCTCTAAAAGTTTCGATCAAAGTGGGGGCTCCCATTGCCCTCCTCGTTCCATGAGTTCATTAGGGATCCCTATGCATCCCTCATAACTTTTACTTCGTGCACGAGCTTACCTCGTTCCGATTTTTTTCATTTTTCATTATTTTTTGTTTGGGGAAGCGGTTTACCTAAACCCTTAAAATATCGTGAAAACTCGCATTTTTCATCATTTTTTTGTTTGGGGTAGCGGTTTACCTAAACCCTAGAACTGATTGTGCACGAGTCTACCTCGTCTTTTCCCATAGATTCTAGCTCATCATTGCTAGCATGACTCTTGTCTACACACTTATCTTATCACGAGATCCCTTACATGTATTTGTGCACGAGTCTTCCTCGTCCCGCCATATTTCACAACTCACATATATGCTTATGTGTGATTTCAAAAGGCCCCAAGTGTCAAAACCTTGGTCATCAATTTCAAAAAGGCCCCAAGTGTCAAAACCTTGGTCATTTCACCCATTTTCAAAAAGGCCCCAAGTGTCAAAACCTTGGTCATCATTTTCAAAAAGGCCCCAAGTTTCAAAACCTTGGTCATCTATTTCAAAAAGGCCCCAAGTGTCAAAACCTTGGTCATCATTTTCAAAAAGGCCCCAAGTGTCAAAACCTTGGTCATCTATTTTCAAAAAGGCCCCAAGTGTCAAAACCTTGGTCATTTCATCCTATTATCAAAAGGCTCCAAGTGTAGGAGTTCTTATGCTTGAACAATATGCAAAGTGGATTCCCATTAAAATCCTCTCTGGTTTTTCCAACGGCGAAAAGTAGCACTTATATTTGTGCAAGGATCTTTTTGTATCATGAAATTGAGCACTTATACTTGTGCAAGGATATTTCAAAGTCTACAGATCGTGTACTTCTACTTGTGCAAGGAAGTTTCAAATTCTGGGAATTAGCATTTACACTTATGCCCGGATATCTCACGTTTCGAAATCGAGTGCTTGAACTAGTGTTCGAATTTCTCAAATTTTAAATCATGTGCTTATGCTTGCACGTAGACAAATTCAGCATCCATGATGTGCATTTATACTTATGTGCATCAATTGTCATTATTTTCATGCATTTATGCTTATGCATGGTTTCACAAAACTAAACAACATTTAGTCTACATTTATGGTTATGTGTGTTATGTGTTATGTGCGTTGTTTTTAACAAAAAAAAATATGCATGGACTTGTGACTACTTTGACCTTCGCCAAGGCAACATGCCTCGTTCAAAGTGGGGGCTTCTGTAGACACCCCAAACTTTCACACAGTCTTGCCCAGTGATGACAACTAAACTAGGTAATGTGCTGGAGTGAACGATATTTCCTAATAGTGACAGGTTTAGTCATTCGGGCCAAAAAGACCTTCTTTCCACAAATACACTTCTATTTTCATTATATGGCTAAAGAGGCCTGAAAATATGCGTAAGTCATATTTTCAGCCTATGACTGACCGAGCCTGCATCACAGGCCCGAAATCAGAGAAATCAGGCTTTTATCACATTTCAAATAAAAGTCGGAAAATAGTCAAAACCATCTCAAAAGTCAACTTGGGCAAAACCTGACCCAGGCTTGGGCCTGGCGTCGCCACTAACGACGCCAAGCCTGGGCCTGACCCAGGTTTGGGCCTGGCGTCGACAGTGGCAACGCCAAATTTGGCCCAGTCTAATCATATTTCAGCCAGTTCTTAATTACGTTGTTTTCAGTAATTCATCCGAAGTTGCATCATCTCGAAGGTTCTGGAATACTCAACTGCCCTTAGCATAACGGTTAAACACAAACACCAGCAATCTGATCCACAACAAAAATCAGATGACAAGGACTCTCCATGTTCCCGAATGTTCCTTTGCAGTGTTTCGACTAAAATACTCAAAACGCATTTCTGTTGACCCAAACTACTGAAAAATGCATTTGAGCCAAACTCATTTTCTGGCTATTTTATCGCGTTCTGGCCAATCCTATAAGAGTTTCATTTTTCGTGTCTTCACCGACAACGCGAAACACTTCCCCTATAAATACCTGAGCCTCATTCAGGGCTCATGTGACGATTTTTCAAGCTGACATATTTTGCACATCTTCTGCACTCTCATACAAAATCTGGCTTTTCATTC
The DNA here is from genome assembly GCA_901111285.1 of Corrigiola litoralis. Classification (NCBI taxonomy): domain Eukaryota; kingdom Viridiplantae; phylum Streptophyta; class Magnoliopsida; order Caryophyllales; family Caryophyllaceae; genus Corrigiola; species Corrigiola litoralis. The sequence goes on from CAAKMY010040275.1 coordinate 2,164, forward strand.
TTCCTTCTAAGGCTATAACCAGACCTTGCATTCTAGAGCTCTCACACTCTTATGCATAACTAGTTCATGCCACTTGAAGTGACACAAAATCAAACACAACCATACTTGAGTACAGAAACTACTCACAATAGCGAAGAGAGGATCTAGATCCCCTTTCAATAGAAAAACCAGAGCCGTTAGGCGACCTCGCGCACCCAAGCACAAAGCTTTACCATACGTTTCCTGGGGGCCAATACCGTCAACTTTCACTTTTATTACTGTTTTATGCTTAGATCTCAATTCTGGATATTGTTGCACGTTTAACAACTTGACGAGTAATAATGTGAAATAAAACAGATCTAGAAAGATATTAGGGTGTTGCAACCAGATTTGTATTTGGCATGTTTATGTGATATTACTGTCAAGACAGCGCAAGTTCTTGGTGGCAACTCCGATCCAAACCGAACAAAGTGCAATGAGGGCAAAGGCACCACCTGTCTCCCTTTTTGGCATCGTCACTGGCGACGCCGTACTGGGCAACCAGCATGGCGCAAAGAGTGACCACGTGACCTGTAGCCTCTCAGGTTTGGCGCCAACACTGGTGACGCCAAACCTGGGCCTGCTCTCCCTCTATTCTTTGCTTGGCACACCTCCCCATTCTGCCAACCAGGCTGTACAGCCATGCAATAGGACTCAGCCACGCAAAAAGCTGGGAATCAGAAAATCCAAGGAATGGTCCACGGGCTCCTAGCCCTGCCAGCACCTGCCCCTATCCGGTGGTTCTCGAGCGTCACGCTCGACCTTCGATAAGAAAAAATACTTTACGAAAAACGGGGTCCGTTGCGCTCACAATAGGTGATATTACACTTGAAATCCTAACCAACATTCTGAAAAAAATACAAAATGAAAACATGCAAAACAATGAAAACAAGACAAGAGAAATACAAAATGTATTGGGAGGAGAGACCTAGCTAAAAGATTTGTGAAAGATTACTTAATTTTTGAATTTTGTGGGAAACACTCATTTTGGTGAGAAAAAAAGTTCTTTTCACTATTAACATATAGACTTTTTTTTTCTTCCTTAACTCTTACATCCCATGTCTTAAATAAATAATAGTAGCTAACAAAAGGGTTGGCAAATCAAAAGGGTCAACTTCAGGTTGGTTATTTTTGAGTAAAATTTGTTATGTATCGAGTCATTTCGAATTTGGTGTGAAAAATTGAAATTTAAACTAAAATTTTTGAATTTGGATTAGTTTCATCTTCCCGATATAATGAGTTAAAAACACCTTTCAAACCCAATTATAAATGATTAGTCTGATTCATTCTTTTACTTTAAATATATGAAAATTGATTAACCAACTTTAATCCTTTCCATTTCAATAAAGTGGATCTCAAATTATCTAAAAAGGTACCTGTTCTAAAAAAAAATGTGCAATATAATATAGTAGTAAACAATATATCCTTACTAAAATAAATTAATATATTTTTTAGATGTATCGAGAATTACATTTAAGAAGCGATATAATCCTGGAAAGTCGCTTAGATCTCCTAATTTATTTTGTTTAAACTGAGGGAATTTAATCTAGGGGCATAACATTTTGGTAACAAATTCTTCAATGTTCCTATTTGAGCTGCCATCATTTTTCATTGCTTTTATAACGAGCTGCTTCCACTTGGTGGCATTACTTCTAATCTCCTTAGCCTTTTGCCCTTCCATAACCTCTCGAATACATGATTCGAGTTCCTCCCTGGTTAAAAAACCATTCTCAATTACTTTTACTCTAACCCCAATCTTCCAAAAATCTGCAATACATTTTGCATTTGTTGGCTGATCAGTCCACTGTGGGAATGCCACCATTGGCACTCCGAGGCTTATAGCCTCTAAAATGGAGTTCCATCCACAATGAGTCACAAAGCAACCTAATGCACGATGAGACAAAACCTCTAGTTGAGGACACCACTTGACAACTAGACCTTTTCCTTGTATCTCTTCTCTAAAGCCCAATGGAAGCTTGCTCCCTTCAGAAGCCCTAACTACCCACAGAAAACAGTTGTCGCATTTTACCAAAGCCCTTGCTATTTCTTCCATTTGTTCAGTTCCCACGGAAGCCATGCTACCCATGGAAATGTAGACAACAGAAGCAATCTCCCTTGCATCAAGCCATTGTATGCAAGCATCAGTTTCGGGCTGGAAAAGACTAAGGCCATAGTCATTATCATCCGGTAAACGCTTGTCCAGGTACTTGGAGGGAATGCATGGTCCTATTGTCTTTATAGGCCATTGGCTTTTCATCCAGTTGATCACCTACAATTTAATAAACAAATTTCACGAATATAATCATATTTAGAGCTGTCAAATTTCGACCCAACCCGACCCATACCGACCCGTAAATTTAGGGTCATGAACACAGATTTTCGACCCAGAACCCGAGACTTTTAGGGCTAGGATCAGGGTTCAACCCAACCCGACCCTAATTTACCCGAAATTTGTTTAAATGACGCATTGAAAGAAATTAAATGGTAAGAAAATGCAATATTTGGAATAGAAAATTAGTTCAAACTACTAAATACTCAATTTTATATGCATTTTGATTTGATTATCTCTCATTTTAGTTAATATATATTTTTAATATACATTAATTGGACATCCACGTCATCATTTTAAAAATTATTTTATTTTTTATTACATTTTAAGCCTTTTTATCCTCTTATGATTGTTATATCAAAATAAAGTCAAAATAACCATAATACAAGCTATCAATATGTATGTATGAACAAGAAAATAAGAAAAATTTAATCCGATCAAAAGGCGTTTCTTACCCGGTGGGTCGACCCAAACCCGAAAGTTTAAGGTTAGGATTGAGGTTTCTTCGACCTGTGACCCGAAGCTAACCGACCCGAGAACTACCGAACCCGAAGCTGACCCAACATGAACCCGACCCGTTCGACAAGTCTAATCATATTTTATTGCAAATATTTAAATTAAATTTGTAGTCAAATCACTCGGATGAGTTACTCGATTTTTCAGTATAGGTATTGTTTTAGAGTTTGTATAACAACACTTTGACCAAAAAATTCTCTCAAATTATATGGGTATTATATAAAATTCCATATTACAAATAATTTTGAATATGAAAAACACAATAGTATTGATCTTATAATTTTTTTGATAATGTATTTAAGACAAAATAACGATCAAAATTTACACAAAATCTATTTTGAAATAGAGGTTAAGATAAATGGGTCACTCATAAAATCGTAACAACGCAAAAAAGGGTAGCTCGTCGTTCTTCCTCTATTTTCTTTTTACAAAATGAATGATTAGATGTAATACCTCAGTCTCCATCTTGTCCACCGTATTGACAAACAAACAATTTGCCTTCTCCAGATTGGAGAACTGGTCCAAGATCAGCCTGACCAATACAACTGGGTATAGGCTAGGAGAAGTCACAAAGCTAGGCATATCATGTACCTTTAAGAGTGATTTAATGGAAGGTATAGACACAAGATCGGACCCGCTTTTCGGAGTGATTAGCGTCCCTTTATGAAAATGGTAGTAAATGTAATTTACCAAACAAGATTGTGTGAAGAAAGGAGCCCCTTCAAGTCCACATTTCCTTACGACATCTAACACCCAAGGCATGAAAGAATCATAAATGACAATTTTAGGCGTAGGGTGAAAATTTGTGCTATTTTGCTTGTAGTGATTAAGGAGATCATGCAAGCTTTGGGAAATGGAATCCTTTAGGCGATTGACATAGGCATCTAAGTCGTCTTTGTTTGGTTCGTAGTCGAAGCCATCAAAGATGTGAAGGAAGTTAAGGGAGGAGGACTGATTACTTCGAAAGGATGCTTGATTGGCGATGCTCGTTGGGCTGAGTATAGTCACTTTAAGGCCTTTGGAGGATAGGCGTTTTGAGAATTGAAGAATTGGATTTATATGGCCTTGTAGAGGATATGGGAGAACTAGAACATCAGCACCTCTACTTGGTCTCTTATGATCAGCTGCACTCTCCATTACCGCAGTCGCACAACTGATTCTTTGGTGTTGCTACTTGTTAATTTTATTTCCTGGTTCTTGGGCAAGTACATGTATGATAATATTTGGGTCAGAATGAATTTGGTTACTTATGGTTTTACAACGATGCCATACACTATTATGGACAGCCACAAGCCAATGACGAGGAAAGGAATGTGAGTTCATAACTGCTTAAGGATACCCTCAAAAAGCAAAAGACTAGTTAAGGTTGCTCCAATGATTGCTCCTCTGTCACACTAGTAGTTCACTATCAGAGAGGGTTGCTCTTTAATAAGAGGTGGTATACACTTCCCAAAAAACCTCATAACATTATGCGGTCTATAATTAATTGATTGTAACTCGGAAATCGGAATGTTCTATTTAGAATTTTAGATACACAAATTATCTAAAAAGATAGTCTAAATTTGATTAAACTAAGACGCGGTTATTACTGGGATTATAGAACGGTAATTTTTGTTAACTTGATGATAAAGTGATTATTAAAGCCCATTTAATTTAATTTAAAAGTAGACGGTCTTATAAGATACTAGTTGATTTAGATAGGTTGGGTAAATAAGCCAATCAACTTAGCCAAGCTAATTCGGCGGTTGGTTGCTGAGATTGTGATGTTCATCGTAAGAAACTTATGATAGTGATGTTGTCATGTTGAATACATAAACAAGAAATCATTTGCGTAAGGGATACAAATTACAATGCACTGTATGTCTATATTTCTTTATCGTCATGTGCCAATAAAGATATATTGGATTTGGGACTTACTCAAGTACAAGAAGCGAATAGGAATACGCAAATTAGTTCGAGTACCAAAGTTATAGGCTTGTCAAAAAGAAAGCCACATGGTGTTACTCGACATCCTTTTATGTAATGGGGTGATTGTATGTTACATGCACTTGTATTTGTCAATTACCAAGAGGTGCGAGAGGCTTATTTTATAAATTCGGTCTCACTTAGAAAATGCCTTGTGTATAATCTTTTGGAGACTTCCCTATAATCAACATTGAAAAACAGAAGAAAGAAAACAATATACTCCGTAGTACGGTAAACAAATTAACAACTCTTGCATTAGACTGTAAATATGATCATAATATTATGTTCAAAATATGAACTTAGAAATAAAAACATGAGTTTTTATGTTATTAAAAAATATCCTATAAAACTAAAAGTAATAAGGTTTATTTCTTAAAACCACATCAAAAATTTGAAAGCTCATGTTTTTATTTTCGCAACTCACATTTCAATCTTAAAATTCACATATTTGACATAACTTATTCTGATCTATCTTACTCAAGTATTTGTGAAATTAAATACAAAATTAAGGAATATATGCAGATCAAATTTTCATACCTTGCTCTCAAGGCCATCGATGGTGTTAAACAGTCGCCAATCGGCTTCTTCACAATTTGAGAATTGATCAAGTACAAGCTTCTCTAGAGAAGGATACAAACCAAGTGCATAAACAAAGGATGGCAAGTCATTTGGTTCTATCAATGGCATGCCAGGAATGGAAATTCCTGGGCCTTCTATAGGAGCAGTCAACATGCCTTCATACACTTGATAAAATATCAAGCTAACAAGGCAAGATTGAGTGAAAAATGAAGCCCCATACATACCGAACTTCCTAGCTATATCTAGGCCCCAAGGTATAGTTGAATCATATATAAGGCATTTAACATTATGCCCTAATCCTATTTTCTTCACGATTAGTTGAGTTAAACTCTGAGGTGCAACGACATCAAATTTCTTAATGTAGGCATCAACATTTTCTGTACTCGCGGTTTCATAATTACTGCCATCAGATATGGTTTCAATGGAAATGGAGCTTGATTCGAATCCGGTAAATTTGGAGGAGAAAGCAAAAGTTGTGGCTAATGTAATATTAAGGCCTCTTGAAACAAGTTGCTTAGAAAATTGAAGCATTGGGTTAATGTGGCCTTGAATAGGGTATGGAAATACTATAACGTGGACGTCATCTTCGGCTTTTCCCCTTTCCATGTTTATTGTACTCATTAAGAAATGAAAGTAGCATTGGCAATATGCTCTGAATCTCTAACTACATAGTCTCTGCATATTTATAGGTGAAGCTGGTCACATTTCTTAGGTGAGATCGCAAATAAAAAATGATGTCCTGGTAAATTAAAGAAGTTTATTAATTCAACAAATTAACTAGATGACAAAGTAGACTTTCATTGGGAGACATTAGCCCCTGAAATCCATGGCTAATGTCAGCTTAGTTGTAACCCATTCTACGAGTACTATTGTACCAACTACCATTAAGCGGAGGAATGAGAGGCCAAACGCAGCTATTGGGTGTAATTGGAGGGCCCCTCAGTAAAAGACAAAAAAAATTACCCACGACCCCTATTGTTTTACACTAGTGGACATGTTTACTCTTCCTTTTTAAAGTGCCAAAAACGAAAATGTCCTGTGAAAAGGTGGGCCCTCCAATAACACCCAATAACTCCGATTGAAAGTCATTTCTCCATTAAGCGTACGAGTCATGAAAAAATAAGATTTTTATCTGGACTATAGTTTTACACTAGTAAACATGTTTACCCTTCTTTTTAAAGTGTCAAACACGAAAATGCCATGTAAAAAGGTGGGGGCCTTCAATAACACCCAATAACTCCGGTTAAAAGATCATTTTCTCCATTAAGCGTACGAGTCATGAAAAAACAAGATTTTTATGTGGACTATTGTGCCTCGATCGTCAATTCGTGATTTAATAACTAGCTTGACTTCCATAGTTGCTGCAATCTGGTCGGGGAACTTACGTAGCAGATGATTTTACATTGAGAAACTTCCCGCATTTTAGATAAGTGTTAAAGTATGAAAAGCAGGCATTATGAGTGGCAACAAATTTTCGATGATTTCCCGTAGCCTTATAATTAGTAAAGTTTTGGGAAAGACTGTCTATCTATACAATTTTGTTAAAACCCGGTCTGGATGTAAGAAGTTTGCCTTTTAAATACCTGGGAGTGCCCTTGTCCTCTAAGAGACTTAAAGTAATTCAGTGTAGAACACTGATTGACAAGATCACTGCCAGGATTAGGACATAGACATCTAGATTTTTGTCCTATGCAGGGAGAAAGCAACTGGTGCAATCAGTTCTTTTTGGTGTTCAGTCATACTGGTCTCAGATCTTTGCTCTTCCTAAGAAGGTTATTAAGGAGATAGATGCAAGGTTGAGATCTTTCTTATGGAGTGGTGAAGCTCATGTTACAAGGAGATCATTGGTAAATTGGGAGCAATGTTGTAAGCTTAGGAGTAATAGAGGTTTGAACTTAATAAATTTGCAGGTCTGGAATATAGCTACTACTTGCAAACTCCTTTGGTCTTTGGCTATTGACAAAGCTGTTCTTTAAGTGAGATGGGTGCACATTTACTATATGAAGAATCATGTTAGTGTTTGGGACATGAAAATTCCACCTGCAGCATCATGGATTATCAGGAAATTGATAAAGATCAGAGACAAGCTGCAAAACTTGAATCAAGAGTGGAGTAGTCTGCTGGCTTAGGGCAAGTTAGTACTAAACTCTACTACCAAATGTTTTCAGGTAGACTTCACCATGTGCCTTGAAAGAGTATTTTGGCAAGTAATAATGCAGAGCCAAAGTTCCAGTGTATTTTGTGGTTGTTTTTGTGGCAGAGAGCTTCCACAAAGGATAGGGGTTCTAGATGGAATCCCTCTGTTGATCATACTTGTGTATTGTGTAATGTTCAGAATGAAACCATCTCCCATATGTTGTTTAAGTGTAGCTTCAGCGGTAGAATTTGGAAGAAGATTCTGGTGTGGATGGATATAGACAGAGATGTCCAGCATTAGGAAGAGGAAGTGAGAATTGCCAGCAAATTTTGCAGGAAAATTGGGGTAATGCCAGCTTTATACAGGAATCTGTTTGCTACTACAGTGTACCATTTGTGGAGTGAAGGAATGCAAGGGTGTTTCGTCAGGAGTTCAAGAATGAAAAAGTGATCATCAAGAGCATTATGAATAGCCTCTCTGTTAGACGTTGTAAATCATTCAAATTGAGTGTTGTTATTTGGTCTAAGGGGATGCTCATCCCCTAGTGTGTTTGTATACTGTTTTAGCCTCCTTAGCATGTGATTGTGTGTTTTGAGGGTTGGCCCTTCCTAGAAGGTATAACCCTTGAACTAATGAAGATGCTAAAAGGGTGGCTGTTGTGTTTGCTTTAGTTTACAAGACATAGGAGTGTTCTATGCTTGTTTTAGTTTGTAAATTCTATTTTTGGTGGAAATAAAATCTCTTTTTACCAAAAAAAAAAAAAATGTCGTTGCAAATTCCTTGATTCAACCACATAAATAATTCTCTCCTTTTATTCAACACCTATAATAACTGATTATTTCCTTTTAATCACCATTATACTATATTTATTATCCTCTTTCATTTAATAAAATAGATATGGATTCACAAGCAAACTCCTCACAATGGGAGAGGTGAGATTTTAGTAGATACACAAATCATGCAACCAACGCAAATGAATAAGGATAACTATGAGGGTCTCTGGAGAAAATGCAAATGACCCTATCATGTTATATTAAAGATATAAAATAATTATGGACTGTTTAAATGGTGTAAATAAAATAACGAAGAGGGGAGTAGCAACAACCATAAAAAGAACAAAGTAAAGCAATAGAGAAAGTGAAACTTATACAACAATGTTGATGAATCGCGCAAGAAATTTAAAGAAAGAAATGGGGTTATTTTGGCTAACTTGATGAAGAAAATGGTGGACCACTCAAATAATTTGTAAGCCACATTTAAAATAGGCATACTTATATCAGCTACTCTTGGAAGAGACTATCTACTATTATTTTAAAGGTTGACGGTCTTTTCCAATAATTTGTGTACTTATATACATGTGTGAGATAAAGAAAAATGAACAAAAGTTATGCATGTAATGCTTGAGATAAAACGTAATGTTATAACATCTATTTGTAGGTACTTAAATGAAGGAAGGAATATAGCTATGGATAATGTAGTCATTTTGCAATTTTAAATGTGGATACCATGTGCACAAAATATGAAATTTGAAGTTGCCATGTGCATATACAATATAGTCTCGATGTGCACAAACATCAAACACATTCATCCAACATGTAAAAAGAAAATTGTACTCCCTCCATTCCACAATGTTCTTCCCACTTAAATTTTGATGGTCAATTTTCTATAACTTTGACTACTATCTTTTATATTTGAATATTATTTTTTTTTTGACAAAAATAAATTTTTTACATTTGTTTTCTTTTATAGTTATCCAAATTTATATTTTCATCAAAAACATTAAATATTTAAATTCAAAAAGTAAAGGTCAAAGTTATAGAAATTTAACCATTAAAAGTTAAATGGAAAGAACATTGTGAGATGGAGGGAGTATGTCATTAAGGATTACTAAGTCATAGTTTTTAGATGTATTAAAAGGGCGATTGTATGTCATTAACAATTGACAATTGCCAAATCATGATTTTTAAATATTATTAAAGGGTACTTGGCGCACAGTCCTTCAATTTCAGAAATACAATGTGCACAAACTTAAAAATGCGAATGCAACGTGCATTACCTTAAAGTTTAGGAATACCAAATCAATATTCCGGAAAGAAAAACATATTGAAGGGAAATTAAATATCCAGTATTATTACATCTAGATAACAGCAGAGGAAACCTAATATTGTTTGAGTAGATAAAAAATCTAGCTACTGTAGAAAAAAAATAAACAAAACAAAAACACGCATTCAGATGTATAACTTGCCACCTCCTATAAGAAAAATTTCTTATGTTACCAACAGATACAACAAATATGATCAAATAATCTGCGACATAGAATACATAGTGTAGAAAAAAATGATGAATTTTGTATTCAAATAATGACAATCCTAGCTGCTCAAGAATAAAACAAAAGCTACATTTTAACAATTGTGTTTAGCCAAGCTTAACTTAATAGCTTTCCTCTATAATAAACACTATCTCCTTGTCCTTCAATCTGTATAAATAATACACGGAATACCCCTTTCACATAGTATACAGTGGGAATTCTCTGTATGAATGTATACACCTGCATGGTCCCCCAAGAAACAGACAGAAGCTTAAACCCTTGCAAAACCGTCGGTGTGTAAAAGATTATCAACGCCTTCCACTAACCTTCCAAGCGAAGCTGGAGTGACGGGGGTACTTTTTTATCACTTACTGAGAAGCTGATTCTAGATTAAGGTTAGCCACTTCTAAAACTGAGATTTCTGACATAAAGTTGAAACCATAAACAAGATGCCAAAATGTCCAATCTTCAAAGCGAAATGAACCCAAATGCTTCAACTTCCTCACGAGTCAAAGATACAAATCCATGTTACGGGGAAACCTCTATTTTCAAATCTATATCAATGACACAGATGCTGTTAGAATTGCAATGTATTTTCCAAGATAAAAGTCAACTAGTCGCTCCCACTGCTATATCTATCTGCAGAAAGATAGAAAGGTGATGAACAAGTTTGTGATTTACTAATCTCAAAAAATACAAATAAGCATGCAGACAGCAAGCATACCCCCCGACGGTCTTTTCCCTTCCATAGCTTCTCTCTTTTCTTGGCAACTTTGGCACAAGAAAGGGCCATCCCAGGGGCGGGTTTTTCTGGAAGAGCCAGCGTGAATTGAAATACCCTCACCAGGTTTAATTTCCATTTGGCAGATGGCACACATGAACAACTTGAACATATTGCAAAGTGGGTATTTCGTGTCTAATCTGAAAGTCAAAAGATCTATTGTCACAACCATAATTCAATTCAAATTTGCTAACATTGACCCACAAAAGAAAGTTTTTTTTATTGGTCAAAGAAACTTCAATTACAGAAGCGACTGGAAGAATATAAACCTGTCTGAAAGATTTGCAGATCCCTCTTCAAACATTTCCTCAACCACATCTGGCTCCATATACTCTCTCTCAGAGTGAGAAGTTGACTCGGCTGCCTTCTTCCGGAACATAGACTTAAATACTCCTTTTCCTGGCTTTTTGGGTGGAGGCATGGAAGGAAGATTCTTCTCTGATGGAAGAATATCAACTACAATACAAGTTGTATCATCTCTAATACCCTTGACTTGCACTGCTTCCTGCAAATGGATCAAGAAGAACGAAACTATCCATTAACAAGAATAAAAATACAAGACAAACCACCAAAACAAATGACAGTATAAGACTGGTAGCGTACTTTGACAATGTGAGCAGCAGCAGTCTCTGCTGACATACCACGACAACAATCAAGTGTCGTTTCAAAACTTAAAATATCCCAAACACCATCACTGCAGATAACAAGCCTGCCACCAGCACTTGACAGCTGCAAAATTTGCATAGAAATGGCATCAAAAACAGTTTTGTATACTAATAAGTACTGCTATAGTGGAAGTCAAAAGCCGAAGTTGAGAATAGCAGTTGCTGGTGTATTATAAACTCTCGAAACAAAAGAAATGCATTTTAGCTTTATCACACGACAATTGAAACATCTTTCAGTATTCCAAGTCTACTATGACTGTATACATACTGGTCACCTTTGTACACACAGTTCCTCCAATTCTTCCTTCTGTTCCATACAGTGTGTGTACTCTATCGACCCTTGACTTCTGGGCTTTGAAAGCATATCTGTTAGACTTAAGTACTTCCTCCTGGGTCAATATAGCTTTGCCTAATCCTCTCTTTGCTGCTTTTTTTTCTTACAGCACTATCTTCTTAGATACTGTTTTTGTGGGTGCTCTCGCCTTTCTGCTGGTCCACACCAAATAGACCAAAACAGATAAGGCAATACTCATCTGGACCTAAGATCTGTGTTTTGTTATTTATTAATGGTGGTTCCGATTAAGTTTTTCGTCAATACGGTTTAAAGTTCAAACAAGAGGTTCTCTCTTGTGTCTCTGAAAGTATGACTAGCAAAAGTCACACTACTATTGTTTAAGTTAGTATAGCTTGGATACCAACTCACAGAAATCGGGAACAGTTTTGAACAAGAAAATTCTATGTACAGATTTTATAATTACATCTAAGAAGAAAATCCATGAACAGATTATAAACAAGGAGGGTGAGCTATGTCCAAGGGAAACTGTAAAGCATGATAGATTGACAGAGTTACCAGTGACAACATTTAAAATGACAACATCTTACAATTTTACACAAGAAAACCATTCCCAGGTGACAAGTATGACCCACCCCTAGAAATAAAACATGGTCTTGTCACATTTTTCGTGGTGACAACACTCAACAAAGAGACGACACTGTAAAACAAAACAGTAATGTTCTCCTGCTTTCCATTTCTCTGGAAGGTATGGGGGCACAGTGGGTATGAATTTGAAAATTGAAAATTTTACATACAGCAATATTATAAATCAAAAATTTATTGCTTCATGAAATAACAAAGACATTCTAGGTGATTGGCATCAATCATTCAAACCAGGCAAGTCGCCTACTCGCCTTCTTAAGGAAGATGATAAAACCACAGCCTGAAGGTGGTCTTCTGTATAGTGTAGACATTTCAATTTAAGTGATCTCCTACAAAAATGATGATCTTAAAGAACGACATCTAACATGATTTCCTCAAAAAGTAAAAGTTACCATGTGTTATTCACTTAGATATCAAAGATCTGAACTTCCACCTTGTCTCATAATGTGTAGTACTTTAACGGCTAGTTGGTACGAGATAGTGATATAAGGGATAGGGACTGGATTTTATATACCATGAACATCCTATGGGGTAATAGAGGTATTGTATCTCTGTTGGCAATCATGTGTTTCTCTTTAGAACTTTGAACCACCTCCTGTCACCACATGTCTAGGTAGTACTTAAATCAGAGACCTAAATACCACCTCATTATCATCCGATCAATACAAGCCATTCCATCTTGAAAAGATATTCACACAACGCCACCCCAATTATGAATGAATTCCTATTATTATTTCCTCTACCAAATAGGTTGCACGTGGTAAAGAAACTATAACTTCCATATATCCTCAGGCAGCAATTCAGAAACAAAATCACTCATCATGTATACACTTGACAAAAGCACAAGTTTAAACATGTAGTTGAAGGAGGAATCCAACATGACAATCGTGGATGTAGTCAACTTACCCTCACTTGTTTTACATGAGGAACTGGAACTATGAACTCCCCGACATCCCTGTCTCCGATTGAACGTGATAGACACAAGCCACCAGGCCAACATCTCAATGGACCAATCTGTATACAAATTAAATGACAGTCCGGTTAGCAAGAACATTAAATTCGGCTAAGAGGAAGGGCATAAAAAGATGCTTATGACGAAATCAGCCACACAACAATATAAAGGCATGAATAAGTACTTCCTCTTTCTCACCAAGGTTCCTCCGAAAACAGTAGCATTAGCATACTTGTTTTCTCCGTTTATGAAATGTGTTTGATTATTAATTAACAACTTGAAAGAGTCAAGTACAAACCAATAGCAGCACAAGGAAGAAGCTAAAAAATTCCAATAGCTATAAGTTGCGTTTATGGTCGCATATAGTCTTCAATACTTAATCAAGAACCTGAATTTTCTACCTCCGAAGCATTCGGACAATTCTTCTCATTTCCTTTTCAGTTTAACATATTAAAAAACTTCAGAAAACAACGAAACACAAAAAACAAAGTCATCAACCCACACGATTCGGCTTAATCCTTCTCTGTTAAAAACAAAATCAAAAAAAACATATGAAACATACAAGTGACACATCTTTCAAACATCTCCAAGATGAAATGCCTAATGAAGCCACTTGGAACTGAACCCTTCAAAAATACTAGAGTAACATGGTAGTCTGGAGATCAACCCACAGAAATAAATCACTATCACCATGCCTCCACCTGAACAACATCAAGGGCAATGATCACTCTCTACTTGCCCGAGAGAATTTGACAAAAACTTGGATGCAATTTTGCCATAATTGGCAAATACAATTTACAACAGAAGACCAACCCTACAAGATCTCACTAAATTCAAGGATGAGCCTTAAAGCTTATTTACGGTCTCAGTCTAATAGTCTATTTCAAATTTGATATGGGGCAGGCAATTAAATTACAAAGACACATAGGGCCGACAATGTAAAAGCTATCTTTCTAATTGAATGATTTTATCTTAAGGGTTGGCGTGTTTTCACAACTTATAGTTACAGCTTATAACTCATAAGTTAAAACAGAATTTAAAACTTTCCAGAGGGCAAGTTAGCAGTTTTACAACACTTCCAGACCCTTTTAAAAGAAAAGGTACAGCACATCTTGCTAGATATTTGGTAAACCAGAGCAAAAGGGCCACTTGATGGCGGCAAAGTTGCAATGTTAAACATGACACAGCAAGGTGAAAAATATTTCAGAAACTCTAAACAACCATGCTACTTGGGCAATAGATCTGTCACTAGTTTGCACCGGAATCAAAACATATATTTAGTTTAAATAACAGTGGATAGATGACACAAACATATAGCAACCGAGGACGACTAAGACACAAAAATATTCACATGAAAAAAAAAAATATCATCAAAATAAGTTCACAAGAAAAAGGATATACCTCCGTCCCACCACCAGTATTAAGCCGACCAACCTCACCTCCACTGGCCGTAACACGCTCTCTCCTGATTAACATTGGAACAAGAACATCAACGACAACAGCTATTAGTTAAAAACGGCTACAGTAACATGAATTATAATGATCACTTACTCATCCACACTGCTCTCAAGTCTGTGATCAGCTGATAGAGAATATATTTCACCCTCAGCGGATTCAAATATGCACTGGGAGTCGCCCACTGAAGCTACAGTTACAAACCATCCTTCAATAATCACAAACGTCACAGTAGTTCCTGATGCTTGTCCTGAGAAAAAACACAGTGATGCTGTATCAGCCTCATAGATAGCATACATCAACATTTTGTCAATAATGACTGTCATGTAACTTATCACGTCAAGCAAAGAGACATTTTCTGCTTTCACTACATCCAAATTATACTTCACATCTATTCATAAGAAAATGAAAACAATAAAAAGTCATGGTTATATAGTACAAACTCCACGTAATTTGTTCATAACAGTAGTTCCTAAAGCTTGGCCTGAGAACAAACAGATGAATCGTCAACTTCATGCTTAATCAGCCTACTAGATATCTTCTATCAAAAGTTTGCTGGTATTGAATTACTATGTCCAGAATTAGACTTATACAAGTACCAAAATTCTCAAAAAAAGATTTTACTATTGACCTAGATTCCTAATCTACCATATCACTAAAATCAAGAACAAGCACGGAACAAGCAATCCATTAACCTTAAGAAGACACGACATATACTTCTACACATATATTCGACACCGACTTTCAAACCACTCATCCCCTCAATCCAAAATGTCGTAATCTTATTTAAGTATGTCCAGAACTAGACTCCACAGCAACCAAAATCGCAATACATAGGGTAACAAACACACTAAGAGTTATCTATCATGCCTAATCTACAAAGTAAAGCTCTTCTATTCACATTTCACCAATAACAAGTTCGACATTAATATTCATATCAATCAAAAAAATGTCATTATTGCCTCAGCAGCCTAGTAATGTTCTACTACACATTCGCAATGACTATCAATCACATCAATCAAAAACATCTTTACCTTATATAATTGGGATTTTCTCTAAATTACCCCTGTGGTATAGCATAAAAGTCAAAATGCCCCGGTGATTTTTCATGAAAGCCAGAATACCCCTAAGGTCT
>CAAKMY010040276.1:0-19959 GCA_901111285.1 Corrigiola litoralis
AAGCTTCACACAGAAATATGAAAAATCTAAATACAGGCAACCTGGCAAAGCTGATCAAAAAGTGGTCGATCACTCTGGTAGAACTTCACCAAGAATTCCACAAGATAATTTGCCAAATTAATCTATCAAGGTGAGTGGAAGGAAAATTCAGGTCAAGTATGTTCTGATTAAAATAAACACAAAGCTCCTCAGCAATAAACTATAATTAAGAACCTCATTAAGGGGATCGACACTGCTCAGTAGATCATCTTCATCTCCATCCTCTTGGTTCTTCATCACCATGTGGGAGGATATCAAGGTCAGTGAGAAACAAGAACCAAAAATACCTAAAAAATCAACTGAGAAGTGAGAAGGCTTAGAAGGTAAAGGGGGAATGAACACCTCAAATACTTTTGCCATTGCAGCAAGATGCTCATATGCTGGTTTGCCTGATGATTTAGCTGTTGTAGCATTCAACAAATCTTGATTTGTGTTGGCATCTTCAGCTTCAACTTCCTCCCAGTCACTATCCTGTTAAACAATCCAATTCATAAATCAGTCCATGTCACTTTGCTGCATATAGAGACATGACAAGATTATAGCAAATACCTCATCGTCATGCCCTATCACTTGCTCTTGAATCTCAGCCAATGTATCAGCCAACAAGGAAAATATCTGCAACACAAACAAAGACATGATAAGAACATAGCAAATAAATCCTAGGCGAGCGATCTAGATTTATCCTATTCTCAACTTTCTGTGTACCGTGAAAGAGAACTTTCGAATAAGGCCAAAGTGCACCGCAATTAATCCTAAGTATTTATCAATATCCTTAAAGATAGACATTTCTCTTCAAAGAGGCCAGACGGAGTAACTAAAGCCCAATGCAGGTTGGATAGAATCTCGCTCATGGAGGAACTGAGGAAGAGTACGCGCGCTAGCGCGCTAAGAGCTCAACCAAAGCAGGTACTTTGCAAAAAGAAGTCCGAAGTTCCTGTCGTGATAAGCACAACAGTCTACAAAAGCTGTTACGAGCATTTTTAGTAAATGAGACGAATTAGGACACGATTTGAACATAACAGACCATATCCCTGTAGTTCCGAGTACATAATTCTTACAAACACCAAACGAGGCTATATTACAGCTAATCATACATCAGAAACGATAAAGGTCATCTAAAGAGAGCAGCACAACCTTAGAATTCAGAGGAGTCACTGTCCACTGATCTGGAGCTGATTTAGCTTTTGAACGAGTTGTTATTCCAGCAGTACTCTGAACATGACAGAAAGCCAGCTCTTACACAAAAGTGGCAATGTCCTAAAAAGTCTATGACAATTGACAAGAATCCAAACCTGAATTAAATGACCCTGAACGTAGGTTTTGTCCAAGCCAACATGTCTTGTAGACAGCAACAGGGCCAAAGCAGTGGTAGTAACTTTAATTTGGTATGATCCCTGGATTTCACCTGCAAAACGTCAAATGTAATAGAAATTAAGCTTTCAAAGCAAGCATAAACATTCATCATGAAAAATATAGTTACGCAAAGGGAACCGTACAATGTTCGTGAAAGCAGGTGTGAGAAATGAAAAAGAGGGAAAGAAGATAACATTTTCAGATATTGGTTCAGCAATCCATGTCACTGATACACAGAGAGTTGATCTTATAAGAACACAATAAACATTTACAGGGGTGTTGCCTTCATCTTCAGAATGAACGAGAGAAGTCAAGCTGGGAGTGCCGGAACCTACTCGCCACTAAATAGACTATGAACCACAGAAACATAGGAGAGCCAAGAACTACCATATAATTAATGTGCAATTCAATAAACCAACCAATCAGACTGTTGAAGTATTAAAGATATGATGCCTCACCTATAAGAAAGCAAATGCAACCAGCCACATGCTTTTGGAGTTTCCTTTCTCTTTCTAAATAATCAACTTATCCTATCATTGTTCTAATAGCCATGATATAAACAACTACGATCCACTTCATCCTGAAGCTTTACTGAACACTTTAGAATGATAACAGACACCTAATAGTTGCACATTCGATCAGGCTAGTCAGGCCGGTGACTATTAAGTACAAAGCAAATTGCATAGACCACATATGCTTGCAGGATCTTGATCTCCGTAAAACCACTCTAACACCGAGCTTTCACTATCAAAAAAGAAGACATCCTATTGTCCTGCAAAGTAAACCAGTGAAATAAGGGTGCAGCCAATGATGCTTAACACCATTACTAGGCAATCATCGGAAGCACCTTTACATAAGAACACCAGAAGGAAATAAGGAAGATTACTCTAACCCGTGTAACTACACTATCAGTCCATCCGCAGTTTTACTCAGAATTTTGACATTCCTCTCCAGCCACAGAACCAAGCAATAGCAAAGCATGTTAGTCCATAGAAATTCACTTCCTTTATTCCTCCCAATTTTGCAGATGCATGTCAAGAGAAAACGATGCCAAACCCATGGTCCACTCATGATCTATTAGCACAAGACACCAAATCACGAGAGATACTCTTATGACTTTGCTTGATCTGCATGTTATTATTACCATTCAGATTTAAGTCTATCCAACCATCCACGTAGAGGCCTTTTGCTTCTTCAGGACCTTCTCTTCCCAATAAAGGTGTCCAACAGGAAGGAGATGCATGTGCATTTTGTTATTTTTCTGTATAATGATTATATTAAGATTTACAAGTCAATAAAACTCCTAACCAGACTACTAGGAAATCCAAGAAACTGCTTTCTTTGTTGTCGCAGATAAACATGAAAGTGCAGTCAAAGATTTATATTTTTCAAAACCTCATAAAGGAATCACAAAAACTTAATTATATACGCATCGTGCATGTAAGTCAGCAGAGCACAACATCTAAGAAAATACAAGCTTTCACTAGTATCCTCACCTTGCTGCTTCACCCATTCAGACATTACATAAACAAACGAATTATCACTGCCCTCAGCAGGTATACTGACCAACAATTCAATAAACTGGCCTACATTTGGAACGCTCATATGAACCTGTAAGGAAAGGGCAGAACAAAATAGGTAATCAGCACCCAAACATTCAAGTATTCCACATTTGAACAAGAAATTTTATGTTACTTGGGAGGCAAAAAAAACGGATGTCAGGTTTTCTCAGAGTAGCAGTTGCAACTAGAAATCTATGAGGGCACAATTTATCTTTACATCTTTATACTCATGAACACATACATAAAACCGAAAAGATATAGACAGAAACCAATACTTCAGCAACTGAAAGACTGAAACCTTCAACTATAGTACACCGCAAATCTACTTAAATGGCATCAAATATCAGTGTACCATGTAGCATCTTCTCATACAAAGCTATGATAAAAGAGCAGATTTTAATTTCTATAAAGTCTGGTGATCTCTTTTACCTCTTCCAAAGATGACTACGACCCTGAACAATGATGATAAACGAGAATAACTCCACATAGATGAGATATGATCAATAGCATAACATGCACGATGGGGTTCTGTTTCCAGATCAACAAAATGAATGTGGTAATATTCTTTATTACAGAAGCTTTATGATAACTTTAAGGGAGTACTGTACCAATCTGGCCAACACAAGTAGCAAGGACTTCTTCAGTCCAGCTATTTCACACGATTGCATTCGCCTGACAAGAGCAGAAACCAGATCTTGAATATGCTGCCCCATTTGTGATGGAAAATTCAAAATGAGTTGTAAAATGTAATTTCCAACAAAGAAAGATCCCGAGCTTTCTAGCGTAGGGTCAAGAAGCCTGCATGAATATTTGACACAAGTCAGATAAATAATGTTCTTCACCTTAAATCTGTTGTAGAAACAGTCAAATCAAGAACAGTGATTCCCCTTAAGAAGCTAATATCAACAGGACCCGACAATAACCCCCACAAAGCTTTGAGTTCTCAAAAGTTCTCTGGAGTTCTCAGAGCTTCAACAAAGTTCCCAAAAAGTTCCCAAGTAGAGAGCATATAGTGGGTTTCAACATAATTACTGGATTTGGGCAACTTAATCATGTGCTCAGCCAATCACAGTTCTCTCAACATGTTTTATACTATAAAATTCAAGCATTTCTACTTCCATTGCCTCAAAATTTAAGAGTTTTAAACATCAATCCCTGCAACAAATTCATCATCCCCAAACCATTATTAAGAAAATCATGGTCACATTCACTAAGATACTTCTGGCAAATAATACCTCGAAAGAGCATCTAGCAGACTTCTCATTGTAAATCCAGGATCTCCACCCCAAGCAAGGATTTCATTTTTTCCCCCACATACAAAAGCAGCTAAGCATTCTGTGGCATTCTGGAAAATTGATACCAAATCAAGTTATTTCCCAATTCATATTACAGATGTAAACATGAGATTCGTCATGCATAATCTTACCTGCATCTCACTATGATCATCACTTCCAAGTACTATTCGGATTATAGGGTCAAAACAGACATCATATAGTGCCTTGATAACATCACTAGGGGCATTCTGAAAAAACATGCAAAGGCATAGGTGTAAGCTCATTATAGACTGAAAAAGGGGTATAGATTCATGTAAAGAATCACATAATTAAATGACCTTCAGAAGCATAGTAACCAAATCCAGCGATCCCGCAACTAATCCATCAGGCTGCTGTTTGGGCTGACATGTCACCAAATATTATAACTCAATAAACTTCAACACCCTGATCTGAATTAATCATCAGGACATGCTTAAGTCTCCAAAACACACCTGACAAAGAATTGGTCCGATGTAGGGCAAAACACGGGAAACTAATGGTTTAAGACAGCCTGGAACACTCTTTATTGCCTGGCAAGAATAGCAAGCACTATTGAGCAAGAGGTGTTAACAGTTAAAGTGGCGCACCAAAATTGAACCCTAAAGTCATCCACTTTATGAATTGGCACACCAAAAGCATGGCGACTTAAAATCATCACTAAGGACATAAGTATATGCACAGTTGCTCACCAAATCGATCCAATTTGTAGTTTTTCATCAAACAGAAACTTAAAACTTGCATAGGAAAACACATCCCAGACATCGTTGCAATTATTTGCAGTACTATAAGCAATAAGTAGCAATGTAATAACTCGAATTCTCATGAAATTCTATTTTTTGTGATAAAAAATGGAGTGTCATTTCTAGCAACTTTATTACAGAAGATGTTGGCATGTTGCTTAATAACAAAGATATGCTGCTTCTGTAGTTTCAACTTAGGCCATTGGATTTTCTATTCAAATCACAACTGAACAGTCACAACCAACAATAAAGACAACCATCATGTATGGATCTCGCCCAGAAGTGGTTTACGGGGAGGTCCAGTAGTAGGTAACCTTACACCTAAGTAGTAGAGAAATTATTTCTGAAAGATGATCTAGAATTCACATATTAATAAAAAGAAGCAAAGGTAAAAAGACAAAAAGGGAAGGAGGAATGTAAGTATAAATGTGGATAAGTACATGAGAAAAGCTATATAAACAACAACTTACAGCCACACAGTCATGAATTTATTCAGAACACTAAAATCAGTGACAGACAATTAGATGTTTCAATTTTGATACTTGTGTGTCCTTAAATTGCACAAAGCTAGAATTTTAAGCCTTTCCTTAGTTAAATAAGTCCCTACCAGCTAGTTGTCGAGATAGTTCTATACCACCAAGTTGTTGAAGTCAACTAGCGGTAAACTTAGCTAGCCAACGAGCTTGGTGCGATAACTTAATATCAATATGCAATTTCCTCCATGGGGTTAGGGAAACCGTAGGGAATTCTGTTACAATCCAATTCCCTCTGGCATAAGGTGCTGAAAGATCAAATGAGGTCTCCCAAGAAGCGGCACTTCAGTAGACATCAATTCCTTTAAAAGAAGCCACTGGGAGCATCCTTACCAAACCCCAACATTATCCCCACTACTTGTTCAAGTAACAACAACAACAACAACAGCCAAGCCTTAATCCCAAAATTATTGGGGTGGGCTAACATGAACCAGTAAAGGGACTCGTTGGAGGCCATATGAGGACAAGAGGGGGGGGGGGGGGGGGGAGAAAGGCTTAACAATACCTATTAAGAGTATTCAAGAGTATAAGGCATGAGATTCACCAACCGAACTTATAATTTTTCTGTAGGGAGAACATGTTTTTAATGCAGCAGTGCCAAAGTAGGTCAAGTTTCTAGAAAAATAGCTTCCGCATATGTAGCAGATTTAGTCCCTGATTACACTGGGGTGAGGTGCTTTTGTTGTATTGGGAGTCATACTATGTTCGTCAGTCATACATTCATCAATCTCGCAGTGGCTCTCCTTATAAATCACAAACAGCTGATAGACCATTGATTTAACAGTTCTCTACTTCTCATCAGAAATTTAATTAGTTCCTAGTTCCTGACTGCTACTCTTCTACTCTTTGGAAACCCTTTTTCCGGCTACACCAGCAGACTTCCTATTCTCCTATTCTCCTGAACTCCATTTTATTAGAATATCAGGGGACATAAAAGAAATGTACAAGATTGGTTCCACAAAAGCAAAAGGGAAAACCTCATGTTTCAGGGGATGTGTTTCTAGTTGAACAAATTTAACACAATATAACCATGTCCACCTCTACCTATCAGCAGCCTGACCTTTCCCTTTTTTCTCAAAGCAAATTAAAATTTCTTTTGATCTTTCGGATTATATAATAAACATGAAGTCAAATACAAAAGAGGCGATATTACCTCCAGAACTTCAATGGCATCTATACTAATAAAAGGATCAGCAACATGAGAGACCCATGTGTTAAGGATTATGGGGGATATAACAGGTTCCACAGCCAATGATGCTTCATGACCTACAAAACAATAAATGGTGTCAACCTTCAGATATCCCACTCCTAAACCATGAACCAGTCCAATAACCTTACGTTAACTGTACATATTTTTTCAAACCACCCTTAAGTTATATATCATCACCAAAAGAAGGATAAAAGATGCATCTCGGAAGCGCAAAAATTACCCATTACGATTTGGATGGGACAGATGAACTCTCAATAATGCTAAGATAACGAACCCACGAGATATGAACAGAACTCTACCCCATCAAGACGACATTAATATATTAAAAATAGACCATGTCTCTCTAATGTGTAAAGTAAATTTAAGAAAAGACACTGAGAGCTACCTGACTTAATAGTTGCTTGGATTGTTTCAAGCACAAGGTGCAAACTTTCTTCCGATGCCTGCGGGGATCGAGGAATAACAACCAATACATGAAGAAGATACACTAGATAAATAATGGGAAGTAATAATGCCAGACAAATTACTAGATTAACGCCAGAAAAATTACTTGATTAAGGAGATCAGTAAGTGAAGAAAATAACTGCATTATCTGAGGCTGGACAACTTCTTTGTTTGCTTCAGATAAGAGCTCCGAAAGCACTCGACAGGCACCGACTTTCACAGGTGGCGGCCTATAAACGAGTTGTAACACATCCGCTTCTTAGTCACTGCTAAATGGAGTTACAAACTTCATCCTTTGCCATGTATGTAAACAATTACTTACACATCCATGCCTAAAGCTTTAATGGCAGCATGGAGAAAATGCTCCACAACTCCAGAGCTTATCTGAGGATCAGGTAATCCCGAATACAGTAAGTTGAAAAAAAGTTTAGACAGAAATATTGAAGTAAGAAAACTACTATCTGATTTACCATTGATGAGAACTTCGGAACTGACGAGAACACGCGAGCACAAAGAAAAGGAAATCCATGTACCCCTGCCCAAAGAAACGTTTAGCAAAAGAGGATAGGTGATAGAAAGGAGAATAAGGTACAAAAACCTCAGACACCTGTCCCTATATCTTCTGTGATAATTTGCTCTAAAAATCTCTTCAAATCGAATCCATTAGGACCTGAAACCTATCAAAACGAACAATCAAGCAACGGGCAACACATTAATGATGAAAACATAATTCGCTGTGGGAATAAAGGAAAGCATATTTGCCCTCAATGAAGAATAGGAGAAGGAAAGGCTGCTCAAACCTCCGCTTCTTGTAATTGGTCTGACAATGCTGCCATCGCATAAATAACAGACTCTCTAATCTGCCACCAACCAATATAAGAAATAAGATTTGTCGGTACTCTACAAAAACGTAACGAGACGACCAACATTAAATTATTTAAACTCATCACAAGCAACTTGACACATAGCAAGTTTGCCAATCGAATAAGTAAGAAAAAAGAAGTAAAGATATGAGCAGCTGGCAGTTGTTAAAACAACATCCAGGCGACCAAAGCACGAGGGAATACAGGAAACATATAAATTCTCTAGATATTTCCAATTTGCAAAAAGATAAAATAACAAGAAAGTGATCCTGGCCTGTCTAAACTAAAAATGAGAATACAGATCAATGATTCTAAGGACACTGCTTTTAGCCATATTCGATACAAAATTCAAAGGCAGAGTGCTGGATCCAAGCATAAATATTACTTGTATATCTTCGGTGATAAACCAGCAGAGCTGTTTCAAGAGTGAGAGGTTTTTTACAATAGACGATAACAGCAAAGAGGAAACTTTAGTACAACCAAGCACTTGGCTGTGAGAGCCCAAGCCCCAACCCAGAAAAGAAGGCATCCGTTGAATAAAAAAAGTTGCAATAGTTGAGAGAAAGGGAGATGAAAAATATACCAATGCCTCATCAGCAAGACAGCAACTATCCAACAACAAGTGAAGTGAAAAATATCGCTAAATTCAGAATCACAATTTGCACACTTACCCTCCACCAATTTTTAAAACCATCAACCTTTTGCTGTTGTGATTCTATAAATCGCCTCCTAGAAGCTTCTACTATGGCAACAGTTCCTTCTTCGTCGCAAGAACTGATGATCTCTTCTAATAGGAGGACACCTGTACTTAAAAGGGATCAGATGATCTTGTAACAGAAGAACAGACGACCAGTGACTTATATACAACTGGGCATTAACAACATACCATATATGAAGCAAGAATGTAAATTATGAGTAAGTCTTAATCCAGCAAAAAATGGAGAGCGACGGCAACATCAAAAGGCGGCAGCGAGGTTTACCGAGACATTAAAGATGTAGGATGAACACAAACTACGGCAAGGAGGATAGTAATGTTTGTAAAAGTAATGACCAGCAGGCAGAATTGGATGCTATACATGACAGAACTTGCCAGTTTTGTGCAAAACCAGTCTGCTGAGAAGGCATGTCTTCCTCAAAAGCCACAGAAAAAAGTACTGCAAACTTGTATAGAAAAGGAAATGGGCCATTCATCAAGGACACCACAGCTGGGTTTCTTAGCTGATGATACAAAAAAGGCTAGGGAAGGTGAAGGAAGTACGGAAGAAATAGAACAGTGGATATCTGTTACTGATTAAAGTAAGAAAGGTTGGGGGAATAACACGTTGAAGGACTAGTCAATTTTCATGTTTCAGAAGCACCTTTCAGTTGATTTACAACGTGCTCAACTCTTCCAAGTGCCTGATATTAAAACACTCCCAAGCCACAGAAATAAAAAAGATTCAGTATAGATACTCACACCATCAGTATAAATACTAGAAGGTGCCAAACTCGCCCTCTTCCGCCAATTCCTCCACCTAACCAATTCATTCTTGGAGCTTCAGAAGAATATGATTATGCACAAGCTCTTCCCAGAAAGTCGGTGAGAAGTAAGCCAACCCAATAAGGAAAATATATACCATAACTTCAATCTTTACTTTATGGAAAAGGAACTGAAACTAAAGCATTAGACAACTGGAAAAGTGAGGATTGGATTAAAAGGGTGTGGTACTAGGTAGGGGTGGCGTGCACTGACCTGCCTTAGAGCATGCATGCATTACACACCTTATAGCACGTCTAATTATCCACCTCACTGTCCCACTATGTGAAGAGACACGTATTCCTATCAACCTGATAAAACCCTACATTTTGCTGCAGCACGGGGTTCCCTTGATTTGCAGCCGTGAACAGGCAGAGCAGCTCCATCCCAAAAAGCTTTACCATAACTAACCACTTCTTTCCGACTTAATTGCCAGTAATGTAACAGTGTCCCTTCAAGCATATCCGACAATCGTCCCTACAAACCACTACACTGCCGTCTAATATCAGTCCAACTATCATCTATAGGACATGCAAGGAGAATGAAGGGATGAGCCTAACTCAAGAAAAGGCCCTTAAAATTTAAATTTAATTTTGACTCTGCCAAAACGCCAAAAGATCTACCAATTCTTTTCTCTGTTCAGACCCCAACAATCACAGATGTAGAAAGACAGAATTGGAAGATTTATCAGTCGGAATGATCAAAATATATCTAATCCTAAATAGTGACTGACGACCAGTGCGCAAAATCTTTCCAACGGATAATTGAAAGATTTATCTTATGCTGGGATTCACTTGGTTGGCAAGGATGCCGTTAGAAATTAGAGAAGCATTACAAAAGAAAAGAGGACCTGAATGAACATTGACAATAGAAAGACAGAAAAGCACAGATGGGAGGAGAGAGGGAGAATGGGGCAAAGGAAGTTTCAAAAACCTTGGACCCTTTTTTAACGCCAACATAGCCATGTTTGAATCTCAAACATCTATTTAAGCATGGCACTTAGACACTACAATTTAGTCCACAAACACAAGGAATTCCTGATTATAGCTTTATACAACCCGTGGGTGTACCTCTATACTTATTATTTAATGCTTGTTGCAGAGCTCACGTAAAATAGATTATATAGAAGCAAACAACTCCAATAGAGAAGCCAAGAGCAATTGAAATGCACAGTGTTATGATCATTATGAGACCCCAGCTAATTGTCAACAAATGGAAGATGAACTGCAGAAGTACAACATGCATAATACCTGAGTAACATTTTTACAACCCCAATAGGAGTTAAAAAACATGCTGATTGCTGGTAGAACATAAATTATATAATAAAAAGCAGGCATTTAATTGCCAGACAGAAGTGCGCAAATGTAGATGGAATCAGTGCATAAGAACAAGTTTATTGGAGGATATATACAAGATTAAAACAAGTATACATTCAAAGCCTGCTTACCAGAGATACGACAGCTGTACATATTATCATCTTCGTCAGATATATATTGATTCGCGTCCAGAGACCAGGAATGCATCTAAATAAAATTCAAATTAGCATAGAAATTGTGATGTAAAAATTGACAACAGAACCTCAGTGCGAGGTAGTGCAAAACCATCACAGTAATTGACAAATCACATAGATGACAAACAACATTTCAGGTTTCTTCCACTCTATCCCTAACCCCACTAATCTTATACTATACTACCCTCATTTGTAGCTGAAATCACTAAAAGGTCCTTGTAATTGTCAATCAGTGTAATTGCTTTGAAGTACCTCCTGTGCAGGTTTACTTTGAGTGAAAAGTTTCGGTCAATATAAATTAAAGTTTGTGTCTATATCTTCTGATAGCCACAAGAAAGTTTTTTCTCGAGCCATCTTACAATCGAAGCAATATAGATATCAAAGAAAATATATGATGTGGAGAAAGATAGCAGAAGTAAAGTAAAACGAAACGATATTTCCATGATTCTAGGCATATAATATCTAAATAAAAATGAAGTGAAAGAACTAAGGATACTTCAAAAACAAAAGTAGAAATGGGATACCTGTTGTTCTGTAATCTGCAGAAACCCCAAGGTATAGTACACCAACTCTTGCAAATTATTTGCAACAACCTAAATCAAAAAAGCCCAGTAAGAAAACTTGTGTATGTTTAAGTGCTGTGCTGCATGTAACAAGGATATAGATGTTGCCAGTGCAAATACAGGGAACGTTTGCTGGCATACCTGGGCAAACCTTGCACTGCCAACAATGGTAAGCAGGAACTCCAACAACTGGAAATTTATTATTTGTTAGTGGAATCGTAATCATGACAGCCACAGACGTGAAACAAGATAGCATAGACATTTACTTAACAAAAAAGTACACTAACCATTGAACCTTATAACATGCATTACATTATATTACCCTAGTGCTTCAGAAAGGCTCCCGCAGAAGCAAGGTAAGGGGGGTCGGGTCTAAGCAGCCTTACTTGATTCGTGGGACTAGGGCATTTCTGTGACAAGCGTGTCACAAAGTAATGACAGTTCTCAGCTGCTTCTCCTTGCAATTTTGAGTTTTCTCTTTTTTCAAAAAGAATTGATTCATGGGACTAGGGCATTTCTGTGACAAGCGTCATTACAAGGAATAGAAGTTCAGTACAATCTTGAAAGTATAATCCGTGCTATATGTTTTTTTCTTTATGAAGTATAGTGTCAAAGGTATTCCATGTTATCATAGTGTATATCAGTATATAACATTCTTGATCCATCAGAATATTCCTAAAATCTTATGTGGTCAACTGCAAGCCGCCTAACTTGTCAGCAAACTTTAAAAGCAAACTTTATGCGGTAATCGGATATGAATGTCAAAGAGAGTAGTGCGTATTTAGGGGAGGCCGAATATTGCAGATCAGAAGGAAAGGAGCTAAAAACTATATAATTTGTATAATATTGGCAATCAAAAGATGTTCATGGATCTTCCCTTCAGATGAGCGCTTGTGACGAACTTTATCGGCTTAAAATCAACTTTATTTCAGATGCGAGCATTACAATGGGTCAATTGTTGTTCCTTCTAACCTTGAAGGAGATGCCACATCACTCACAGTCTCCTTCTCTTATGTCCAATGACTGGTTTTCTTCTTTTCAGACATTCAAGGACACAGCTCAAGTTTCAAGAGGACGTTGATAGAAATATACCCCACCCAGTGTAGAAGATTTATGCTTACTGATTTGTTGACTCGTAGCTCGGGTCATGTTCCTTCTTATAACTTCCATAGGAGCACTAAGTTTCTTGTTTCCCAAGCATACCATTAGTACTGTAATGGCTATCATTGAATTCTCTTTTATCAATTGAAGTGATAATTACATCAGAGTTTGGTAGGGAATTTTTTTATCTCAATCACTGATGTCTTACTAGAACAATATGAACATTAGTATTTTTCCATATAAATTAGTAATATTCGAACCCTTGTTTAGCAGGTAAATTATTAGAATCTATTTAAAAGCACGCCTAATCCTGAGAAGCTAAAAAAGAATTCACCCCAAAATATGATCTCTCAGGTGGTCAGTTCCCATATATATATACGAGAGATCCTCTCCAACCAGATACCCCAAAAAAAAAAAGCTAGTCTACCACACTTCCAAAGCAACTTCGCCTCTTAATCTCTTATGGGACTATAAATCATATCTAAGGAAGTCCACCAAAGTAAGAGGACACACCCAATGCTTCTCTTGGAAACCAACCGCTCTTAGACCTCCTTCAGTACACGACAGAAACATCTGGACTCATAGCGAGACCCAATGTAAAAGGGTAATCGGAATAGCCTCGAGAACACGCCCTTAAAGAAACAAAAAATAGTCATCTTCATATATCCTCCTTTTGGTAAAGGCTAACACTTCCTTTGTGTTCCCATTTTATATATTTCTTTAAAACATCAAAAAGAAAGGTGGGTCAAGTACATATGAGTGTAAATGTTTAGAGTTCTTAGCACCCATGAATTTCGTATTCACTATTCTCTTCCGTTTTTGGCAAGTTTACCCGTTTAAAACAATGTTCCTTGATCCAAGAACTGTAAACTTACTTCAGTTTAGTATGGTACCTCTTCGTCTTCCGTTCCTCTTCTAGACTCGTCCAATTTGTTGGTATTAATGTTGAGTATTGCTTAGGTAATCCTTTCTCTTTCCATATGCAATGAATGATTGAACAGTTTTGTTTTTCAGAAAAGGTGTACCGTAAGAAGTTACAACTAAAGGTACAAGTACAACAGAAGAAAAATTAGATGTTCTATTCTCAGTCCTCTCTATGTCAAAACTTTCAGCTCAGTAATCCTCGAAAATGTACTTCAGCTACGTATTATAACAGTGATAAAACAGGAAAAAACAATAATATACACAAACCTGTATGACAAACGAATCCAAGCTTTTCTCTGAACCATCAGAGTCATATCGTCCTTCAAAGGCGTCTTCAGCACCTTCGATTGATGACTGCTCGTACACCTTTAGTGATGTGACGAATGTCTGCCATAGAGGTCCTACAATAGCTAACAAATGCAGAAGAACGAACAATATGAAAAAAATTAATAGAATGAGAAAGAAAACAGAAGAAAATGCAAGTGAGAGAACTTTCCCAAATGATGAAGTTAATGATAGGAATCATATAGAACTACATAGAAACTCACTCATAAACTCCTTTCCAGTAGCACCTGGGAAATTCTGAACAAATTGATTTAAGCACTTCAAAACCTGAAAGTGAGAGAAAAGCATACACACTGTTATTAGATTAGTATAACGAAATTCTCAAGTAACACAGGATATAGTAGTGTTTCACAGTTTCTTTCCCAAAATAGAGAGTGGAGATAACAGCTTGACATGTACCTCCATTCTAATGCTCCAATCATCAGGATCTTCAGATTGCACTGGAGGACTTAATATTGCCGAAAATTGCACTGTCCATGGTTGGATCATCGGTGACATCAGATCAGCTGTCTCTGCCTGACAATAAAGCAACTATGCGTCATTGCATATATCATATCAAGAACCAAAAAGGACAAATCAAGGTCAATAGTTACAAATGTACCTTATAGACGCCACTCATAGTTCCCAGCACAGATGTACAAGAGTAGACTATCGACAGAGCTTTTGCACGCAAAGATTTGTCATAGACCTGAATAACAAAAACATGGTTCAAACACCAACAGATTAGAGTAACAAATATAAGGGACATTTAGAACTCTGGAACAAAACAAATGCTTGACATCATATTGCCTTAATGGCTTAATTCCTGTGGAAAGCAGATCAATAATATTCCAAGTTGCTTTATGAAAGGCAATGCAAGAACAGGTGTCCATTAGTTTCTCTAGTGTTAATGCATAACACCAACAAAAGGCAGCTCAGACAGCCTTATGGAGACTCCTTATCTGCAGGAAGTCCTGGTGTTATGCTCATCAGGAACAATGGCCCAAGTGATAGATTTGTGCGTGTAAGGGATTTTGGCTTTCCAAATGAATGTTTTTGTTAGCCCTCTTTCTGCACATGGGTAACGACCCCTTGGGGTATTCCGGTTAATAATGACCTTTACCCATTAAAAATTAAAAGTGAGGTGAGAATATTGGCTTCCCATCACACTAAAAATTAACTGAACCTAACATCGTACTTCAGGTTTTCTCAATGAAATAGGGAGTCCAGACCCATGACAGTTACTAAGGCTTCAGAAATAGGCCATTCCATTCATACTAAACTACCAATGAAGTTGTATTGTTAAGAAATCAAAAACTCAACATCCATGTGGTTAATCATTGCAGAAAGTTTGGTAACCAACAAACCATGGCACAAAAGGGTACCAGAATTGAGTAAAAAAAAATTATTTTCTACAGTAGTAATATCATACAAGTGTCAACTGTCAAGTGCAAGCATAAACTTAATTATGACTGGCAAAACCACTGTAAAAGCTGATGGTGCATGTATTTAAGACATTAATAACGATATTCTCTTAGAACCTTATTGCTTGAAAAAATATTCAAACACATATCTAAATTTCAAAGGCATCTTTACTGGTTAGCTTAACTTAAGATGTAACTTACGTAACATAGAGTGTCACAAATCAAAACATTCCAAAGGTACCACATATTTCAGGTAAGTTGGTGACATAAATGTGAGTTTGCCCTGACCTGTGGAGATGACACAATCGAGAGCAAGCTTGGGAACAAAATTGGCACTATGGATGGCACTGCTTTATCATCCATATCTGCTGATAGAAGGGCCAAGCACCTCAGAGCCCCGCGCACTGCATAAAGTTCACCAATAAATCAACAATAAAATTCTCTTTATCCACTGATGAACATTACTCAGAATTGGACAAAAGTTGTACAGTAATAACCAAATTAATAAAAACAGGTAGTACACGCTCAAAGGCAATCGAGTCAACAAGAGTACATAACCGGCCGACAGAACAATTCAACATATGAACTTTCTGATATTTCAGAAAACAATCCATATATTGCTCAATATAACTAAAACTTCTCCACGTCTACAACCTCTGACATCAATTACATGTTGAACTCCAAATAACACAATCATGTCACACTCCCACAATCAGTTACCAGTCCAGATACCATGATGCCCATCAGAGCCTAAAAATACTATAATAGTTGATGACGTGAGCTCGTGGCATATTAAATCAGATATTGAGTTGGTCATTTTAATTTAACAAAATATTCAATACTACCAGTTGTGCAGGAGTTGCTTAATCTCAGTATTGTGGTATATATAGAAAAAGGATGTTTCATAATTTATAATTATATTGGCAGCTTTTGTGATGCAACTTTATAATGGAAAAAGTATTACAGCCAGTTTGGAAAGAGGGGAATGGAGGGAAGGATCCAAATCCCCTTGTTTGGATAGGAAATGGGAGAAGGTGGGGTAGGAATTCAGAGCATACATTCCCTCCTGCATGAACCCCCCGCCCCCCCGCCCCACCAGATTGGAGAGATTGGGAAGGAAATCAAATCTCTTCCCTTTCTCTCAAGAACCCACCTCCACAAATTCTTTCTCCTCCTCCCTTCCCACCTCCCATGCTTAACCAAATGAGAGACTTTTCTCTCTCCTTCACTTCCCTCCTCTTCCTTCTTCTTCCCTCCCCTCCATTTCCCCCATCTCTATTATTCAAAATTGTTAAGTGACTACTCAAGTCTCTTCATCTATTTTGACCGTATTCCCCATTGAATATCACACTATTAATAGTAGCTAAATTCATAGTTTGTGCCATCAGAAGTAGAGAGTTTACATTCATGTCAATTGTTGTTATTTGTTAGAATTTATTCATGCCAACTGTCGATGTTAGAGTTGAAAATTTTTTTTTACTACGTAAACCCTGAGCTTGTGATAATTATAATATTTTCCAGCCAAAAGACAAACAATAGCATGTAGCAAAAAGTTCTACAATGATAAACCAGGTTTTCTCAAATCAGCAACACTTGTATCAGACCAGCCAAAATGTTCCAATGGAAGGGAAATGAGGAACACTATGTTCTTTCGACTTGTGAGGACAATTACAATGCATCTTAAACATTCATAGACAGCCTCAGAGATATTAGAACCACTAAAAACCAAATACAGCATTTTATATATTAATGGAATCCAAGACACTTCAAACAGCCAGGTATAGCAGTCGCTGTAACTAGCACACATATAAGTCAAACAAAAGGATCAAGCATCCCTGTAGATCCAAGTCTAAGAACGAATTTAACAACCTAAAAAGTTACCTCCATTCATGTTTGATTGATCATTAATCAACTTCATCAGGAAAGGAAATAAGTCCGGCCAATCCATTGGCCAATCATAAAGAGCAATAGAAGCCGCAACCATGCTAACTGCTGTGCAGATTTTTTTCTGTGAATCATCCAAGCACAACAGAAGTAGCCTTCGTATGACTTCCTGGAGAAGTTTCACATAAACTCAGTGAGCAGACAAGAAACAACAAGGCAAAATTTTCACACATATTTGCATTATACTTTACAATAAACATAAACAAACAGTGTAGAAGAGGATGTTTGATGACCCTGGCTGGGTCACCATAGAATCATCAACCTGCTCCAACCACTCAGACTTTGGACCTCAAGGCGGTAGATACTGTTGTTGCATGCCTCATATATAAATTACACGGTGCACCAGTAAATAAGGCTAGCCCAATCAATCTTCGAAGTCATATTCGAAGACCGGAAAACGAACATTTTTACAGGTGGATAAAGAATTTACGCCTCAATGGAGATGCATTCTTGAAAAGCGTATACCAAGTCCCCATTTTCTCCAGCCTACACCGAGAGTTTTCAAGCTGCAATTGATGATAAGCATCAACACTCCTGTATCCTACCACCCAATTTACACATGAAATTCTAGTGTCCATAATGAACTCACAAACCCTTCTTATGGACAATCCATAATACATAGTGTAATGTGTAGAGTGTAGACTGTGTTACAAACAATGACTTGATGAAGAAAATCAAAATAACAGTTCTGCTAGCAACTCTGTGGCGCACAATTTATTGGATACGATAACGAGTTATGCTAATTCACTAGTTCAGGGTCACAAAATTATAGTATTTGACAAGAAAACTATTGAATTAATGATAAGCAAAGAGCTCATCAGTAGGGGACCACAAGTCATCTAATGACTACAGCGAAAATAGATGCTGACAGCCACACTGTACATAAGCCAAAGAAATGGACAAATACCCTTGATGAACAACTAAATGAAGTGAGGAAAACCACCCTATCCCACAGAATCATGACCAGAATAACTATTCTGAAAATTCTTCTTTTTTTATATAGAAAAAAAAAAGCAGAACCAGAGGACAAGAAGTCCTAGCTCCAAACTTACAAAGAATCCTAAATCTATTGCACCTAAGGCTATTGGGTAACCTTCGAAGGCCTCAGCAACTTTAGCCCACAAAGAAGCTAGAAAAACAACCCAAGCCCAAATATAATCTGGAGAATTTTCAGGATCTTATACGGGAATTCCTCTCAACCCAAGTACACCAAAAAGTAGCTAGACATGCATATTTCCACAAAGGGGCTTTAAGCACCCAGACTAGAATTTATATGAAATGTAGTTATTGGTCCTCTTTACTTTTGCCCAAACCCAACAAGCTAACTTGAAAGAGGTCCTCCAATACCCAGGAGCTGACCACTGCTCTCCACGGCTACTGATCAATCTGATGCAAAGGTTGGAAGCTAAAGCACAATGGAGAAATATCTCCAGTGAAAAGAACCATAATTTGCAAGTGGGCTGTTCTCAAATGAAATTTCATTCCCTCTCATAAATTAAAAATTCTAGTCCAAAGATACATAGACGCCCTAAATAGAATGATTAATGATTAGAGGACTCCGTGTCTCCCTATTCAAGGAAAACAATAAGGGGAAAAAGCATATTGATGTGCCTTTGAGTTTTAAGTGGATCTGGAGAGGAAAGAAGCAAACAATGTGCAGTCCTTTGGAAGAGGTTAAAAAGACTAGTAAGTATAGAAGTCACTCTCCCACTCCCTCTCCCTCTCTTTCCCACTTCCTCTTATCTCTCGTCCACATAATCAGTACCTAATGGAAGAAATAGCAATTGGTTAGCTCTATCTCCTTCATGTCCTCTTTATTACACCCTTTGTTCGCTATAACAATCAAAAACAAGGAACGAACTCAACACCTGTCATCAATCCGATCTCTGAGTTCTCTCCCCCTCTCTCTTCATTGCCAACAAGCTAAAGGAGTCAAAAAGAACCACACCAACCCATCATGAGGTTAGCCTCTTTCTCTTATTTTTCATTCTTGTGGTCATGCCTACCATACGACAGGGAGAAGGCAGACCAAGTATGCAGCTATTAAAAAAAAAAGAAAAAAAAAAAAGAAAAAAAGCAGAACAATATATAAGTTTGTGGTCCACTAAGGGAGAGGATAATTAGTAGAGTGACTTGCAAACATTGAGGTAGGCATAGAAGTGTCAAAGTAATGCCAGTAATGAAGGGTCCTCCAAAGAAAAGTTATAGTTCTCCAAACAAACAAAGGGAAGAACACTATAATTACGGTGATAATTGATAAGTCACTAAGAGACCTTCTCATCACTTGCAACAATCGGGTGCTCAAAATCATCCTCATCCTCAGTCCAATGTTTCTTGATAAACTGCTTCAAGAGGACTGCAGCTAGGTAAAATAAGTCAAAGCTTACAAGACAAATCGATAGAGAGACAAATGTGTTAGTAATTTAGTATATATAAACAAATAAATAAACTAAATCAACAAAAAGATTTATTTTCATTGGTTGTAAAAATATTTAAAAGGGATTCACTCCCAAAAGATGTCAAAAGAAAAGCTACTGTTAGTTAAAAATACGTTGATGGAACCCTTTAAGCCTATACAACAAACCACTAGCGGAAT